>CAVNYN010229796.1:0-12885 GCA_963692815.1 Nyctanthes arbor-tristis
GCTGGAGTTTTCACTCATAATATCGACACTGCTAACACCTTGACGCGAGCATTGAGAGTTGGGTCGGTCTGGATTAACTGTTTTGATGTTTTTGATGCAACAATTCCTTTTGGCGGTTACAAGATGAGTGGACATGGAAGAGAGAAGGGAGAATACAGTCTGAAGAATTACCTGCAAGTGAAGGCTGTCGTTATCTTCTCAAGAATCCGGCATGGTTGTGACTTGTGAGCCTCTCCCTTCAATAATTTCACTTGATAATTTTATGATCTCCTCGATGATGACGACAAGATCGCATCTGATTAGCCTAAATGCTCGGCTTGTTTCTGTCTATCTTTTCACAGAGTAAATTATTGAATGATTCATTAAGACATATGGTTGATGAATGAAAATAATGTTTTTATCTTTTCAAACATACTGAAATCTTTCTTAATTTAGTGAAATATCTTTTATTTCATTTCTTTTCATAGTTTCTCTACTTATTTAAAAATTATCCAGTTATTGCAGTGAACAAACAACTCTATAATTAACAAGTTCAGCAGGGACAATTCCTTATCATAACTTGTGAAATGATGGGAAAAGGGTTCTTGCTGCAATAATCCATTAACATTTCCCTTTTGTGTATTTTAACTTGGCTGAAACTACTTATCTGTGAAGTAAAGTCTTGGCTCGCTTAAGGAAAGTGAAAATCGAGACATATCATATCCGTGAACTAAAGAAAATATTTCCATCTCTAGTTGCAATTTTACAAGTCTCTTTCGTACTCTCTAGATATTGTCTTCAATACCTTTCTCAGATGTAGGTCCAATTCTTGAAAATTTGACTTGTGGCAATTTTTTCACAAATGGGTAGTGATTGGGAAGACCTGACTCTGGGTCTTTCTAATACCCTGATATCTTTCATTTCATTTCATCTAAAAGTTTAAACTCAGAAAAAAAATTTGAAATTGACACGTGTATTCAATTACATTTATAATGAGTATTCAAGAACCTTGATCTTACCTACTCTGTTTCCACCATTATTATTGATTCCTTCTATTTAATAAATTGTACAAAAATAGATGAAAAAAAAAATATAAATAGAAATCCCATCATTTGGCATTGCATTCTGGTGGAAGAACTCTGTATCTTGATGTATCTTTGCAGTATGAATAGAACATGTGTTTCCCTCTAGCCCATTGCAGACCTGTCATTTGTTGGCTTGATAATTTGGCAAATTCTTCTCCATCAACAGGGTCCAAACTCGAAACGCTGCTATGAGTGCACGAAGTGGCTAAATTGCCTTTTTGATTCAAAACACAGCCCTCAACCTCTGTACCTCGTAGAGATACGATAAAAGGCGCGAATTTGTAATCAACAGGGTATTTTCCTCCCTTAGTAGCCCATTCTGATCCATCCCAAATTGTTGTGTATACTGACATTGGCTTTGATGGATAAACAGAGGATATCGCATTGTTGTGAACCACTTCTCTTACTGGTACATTGTCTACTAGAAACCTGTATTCATCAGTCCATTAAATAATTCAGCAATAGCTACTGTCGAGTCGTGTTCAGTACTGTGTACCAACTTCCTAGTACATACTGAAAAATTCAATACTTAGGAGTTATAATAAAATGGTTTGGTATAGTACATAGTACTGTCGAGACATATCCAGTACTGCTTACCAACTATATGGTGGGGTGCGGTAAAAGTTCGACTTACACTATGTGATGACTGTTCCAGAGGATGCTGTATTCATGAAAACTTGTCGTTGGGTCGAACCAGAGGTAGAATTTCTCTTCCCTTCCTGTCCTGACACTTCCATTGCCATATATGTTTGTCTGAATGACCCAATCTTTTCTCCTCTCATGGCCAAGAAGTTCGATATCAATTTCGTCATGGTTGTGGGGAAAAACATCTGCATTCGACAACTGAAACACAGCAAAAGTAAAACCACTAGAAACATGATCGATCATATGTTCCATCCATCAACTCTATTTTCGATAAATTTGGTTAGGATATCTAAATCATTTTTTTTTTTTTTTTGGGGAAGAATTTTTGTTTAGTGAGAAATACTGTAAAGGAAGCTAAAAAACCTTACATAGAAGGCCACAACTACTCCTGAAGTGAAACCAGGGGGCAGTTTCATAGCAGCACTGAAGAATCCATAATAGTATTTGTTCTTTGAAACCAATCCTGCTCCTACAAACAAGTAAAAAAATATTAGTATCTCCTAAAAGAACCAAAAAGTAAACAAAATAAGCAACTTATTTTCTTATATAATAATTACCTGAGGTTTTGTCTAAACTTAGATCAGCACTTGTCCCATTGTTGGTAATTCGAACATTAGGCCCTCCGAAAAATGCGTTATACCTTTGAGTAACGGGTACATGGTTAAATCGATCAGTTAATCTCTCGACATTAGGAGGAGCATACACCGCACCTCGTGCAGAAACCTCGACTATCGTGCATATTACCCAGAACCCTAAAATGAACAATTTCTCTTGGCAAAATGCCATATTGAGTAGATGGAGGGGGTGCAAATGTAAGTGGAATGTTGGGGTATTTATTTATGGGGAAGAACATAAACTTTCAAAACCTTAACCTCTGTGCTTAGTTGTTGCAAGCTGGATGTATCTTTTAGAAGAATTTAATTAAAAATATGTGACGTTAGATAAATGGACACTAGTTTGGATTTCATGTGCATTTGATGAGGACATGTTTGGGAAATCCTAGTGGCCCAGCTTTTGTATGGCAAACAGGTCACAAAAGTAGACAGTGATTCCTTTTGGAGATGTCTCTTTATAGCTGTTCTGAGATTCTTCTTCTGGTACATAGCTCTCCTAAACACGGTTTTAGTTTAAAACTCAAAACAAACACGGTTTTATCTTTTATGTTATCGGACAGATCGTGTTGTGTTTTACGTGTAGGATTCAAGATAGTCGAAAAGATATCGTAGGTATAAAGTTCGTCAACTGTCCTGTTCAACGTTACGTAAATGAATGTTGAAATTAGTAGAGTTAGATTGAGTGCTAAAATGTGTCAAGCTATCTCGATTTGTACTATAAACCGGTAGGGGCCTCTATTGGTTGGACCCCTTGAACCAATACTTAAAAGAATGAAACAACAAAAGTTATGCATGTGATATTTTATTTAGTACAAAACACATCATCAGAGTTCAATACAAAGATGATTGATTTAATCCGTCATCATCAGTTGTTTTGCTCAATACACAAAAGAGTGTCAAATTGTGTCGAATCAAGAGCAAGTTGCATGCTCATGCCAGTGCTTTGTTCCTATAGGGGCCTCCATTGGTTGGCTCACTCATGGGTGAATCAGGGGCAGATTCAAAAGATAATAGAAGAGATATCTGAAACTTAACGACCTTTTAGCCAAAACACTACTTTTTTTTATATTTCAAAAAAGTCTAAAATGATTTTTTTGAAAACGAGGGTAGCCGGGAAGAGCTCTTCCGATCTCCTACCTCCACTTCTGGAGCGAATACTTACTTAAAAAGAAAAGTACATAACCTAAGCATATATTTGTCTATATGGGCAGTTTACGTATCTAATTCGGCATACAAAAATGCTGAAAATATTTTCAATGTAGAAACGAACTCACCAAATATGTTTAGGAAGATATATACTTTTCATAACTTCTAATATGACAATTATGAGTGCCAACTCACAAAATTAGTTGAATCTCAATAGAAAAAATGGCCAAAGGGCACCAACTAACCAAACTTTAGGTCCTTTCATCATTAAAGACTGTTCTTATTGGTGTCAAAGTCCATCAAAAAGTTGGCTGAAAAGCAAAAATAGACCGCCGGAAAATTCACACTCTACAATTAGTCAATTATAGGATCATGATTTCTACCTGAATTTGTCTGTTTCAAACAGCTGTTAATTGGTAAGACTATGGATACTAGTTAATACAAGTGGACCAATTTGGTCCTAAAGTTCCTAATCAACATTAAATTATATTTGTCTTTATGTAATTTTCATTTAGCTTGGAACGCTAAGGCCGCCATAAGAATGTGCAAATGGTGCGACTGCAAAAGGTCTTGATATATCAAAAAATTCTCGTATATATTTTTTCTTTGAAAGTAAAATTCTTGTATATATATTAATATGCGTATAAGGTCAAAATCAAAAAATGAGCACCAAAAATATGAAAATTCTATAGAATTAATGTTGGTTTCTGTTAAGGAACCAACACATTTATAAAACGTAAGAAACGAGTAATAGTTTTTTGAGAAATCACGGTTGGTTACTTATTAGTTCCTTAACAGAAACCAAATATTGGCTCTGTTGAAATCCCGAAAAATATCGTTGTTATCGATTTGTGAAGAGGGTAAAATGAAAGGAGTACTATTTTATGTAGGGGCAATATCAAGGTTGTCCTTGCTTGAATGTAAATTAATTAATGACAAAATAGTACAAAGAAATTAAGGTATCAATTTTTTTTTAGTTCCATCCATTAACTAGTTTCTTATTTTATTTTTTCACTTGTTTCTTAATGAGTGTGGACTTCTATAGGGACCGAACGAGAGTGAAAATAACTTTGACAGTACAACGTGAAATTGTAATTAAGTTCTTACGATGAGGATTTTGTTAAATATTTAAGTAATATGCGATTGGCTTTCGAGAAAGAAAATAGAACAAATACAACGGCTAGCTACTCTATTCATATTCCAAATAAGGAAGTCGTGGAAAATTGTTTGGACAAACCTTCACATGTAAAGTTTCATATATATACTGTTATAATGTATTCATATAGTTATACATACTTGCATTCGATAGTCAATTCTAGTTAAAAATGTGATTTTTTGTTATTTTTGTCAAGTGTAAGAGACTTTTCGCGTTATTACAATATATCAATTAACATCTTGAGATTAAGTAATTGATTTAGATTCTAGCGTCCAAGAGAAATCCACAAAGAATTAAAATAATATTCTGTATATTCATCGAGTTGTCATTTCCAAAAATCCCCTTGGTCTCTATCTAATAATTTCAATTATTATTCTTAATGCATATATATATATATATATATATAATACTCAACCTTGACATGTCCCGGCCCGGACTGTCACACGTTCGTGCATTACTAATTTTCTGCAAGTTACATGGGAGAATAGACAGACACAACAATAAGAAAATCTAATCATAAGCACATTTGAAATTTGATTAATAATGCATGAAAATCAAGAAAATCTACTCATGCATAATAATCACAATGAAGACGTGATTAGCAATGCCAAGTAAAACAATAAGTGGATCATGGGAAATGCTGGATTTGGAATCATTTGCGTACTCCTTTTTCCCCTTTCTTTCTTTTGTGTGTAATGCAAAAATAGAACAGTCCAACTAATTATGTCTGAAGATATTTTGATTCTACTAGACACCGAATTAATCCTTTGATTATTTATTTAAGAATTATGCTCAAATATCATAATGGTGCACGTACATGTTTAATACTTATAATAGGAGGATATATAGGAATTTCTTGAATTCTGCCTTCTTACTCCCTTTTTTTTTTTGAGAATGTGTGTTTTTCTAAATCGCATCACATTTTAATTGTATGTGTTTGATTTCTGCAAGTCTGTTCATTACTAAAGTCCACCCCCCCCCCAAAAACACACACACACACGTCTTTTTGGTATTAACTGCTTTGGTTTCTCGGTCGCGAGTCAACAGTTTTTTTTTTTTTTTGAAAATCAAAGCTTAATTCTCATTAACTTGAATATTATGGTTTACATCCGAAATAGTAACCAACCTAAGCCAAGCCGGGGAATGATTAAAAATACAAGGATTACTAAAATCTCTAGACCGACAGACAAGAGTATGAGCAGCCTTGTTAACTCTCCTATTCACATGTTGCACGACAAAATAGTTGTGGTCCTTTAAAATCCCTTTGCAGTCTTTAACAAGCAGTCCAAACTCTGTCTGCTCTTCATCTTTATTTAAAGCGTCAACCACTACCTTGGAGTCTGTCTCTATTATCACATTAGTGTAGCCACATGATATCAACCAATTAATAGCGTCCCGAAGACCCATGCCCTCTGCCTCCTTGACTTGAAGCCGTGCCTCCTTCAGCTGGGTTCTACACTTCTTTACAATCCCCTCAAAGTCCCCCACGATCCAGCCAAAACCAACCCATCCGTCCTCTTCAAAAATTCCAACATCAATGTTACATTTAAGCCACCCTTCCTCCGGTTTAACCCATTTCCATTCAGTCACCTGCATTTCATTGATATTCAAGCACATTCCTTGTGCTGCCTTCCATTCATAAAGGTAGTTTAAGCCCTTAGAAACAACAGTAAAAGAAGACTCAGACTGATCACGCCACAATTTGTTATTACAGTGCTTACAGATAGACCGGCCACTATGCTAATAACTTCTAATTTTTCCTTGTCCACGGATTCAAGGAGATTAAAGTACCATTCTCTAAATGCTTGTGCTCCCCCTCTACTCCACACAATTCCAGTCCGCTCCCAACAAGATCTAGCCACGGGGCAATCCACTAGGCAGTGGAAAATAGTCTCCAAACCTTCCTCACATAGAACACAATCTGTTTGCACTTGGATTCCACGTTGAATCAATCGATCCCTTGTCGGTAAACAGTCTCTACACGCCTGCCAAACAAATAGTTTGATATTATGAGGGAAATTAAGCTTCCAAATCAGTCCCCAAGGTCCCTCAATAAGTAAATCATCGTCTCCATTTCTAGTCTCCATCGCAATCCGATAACCCGATTTAACAAGATATTCACCACTCTTACTAAAGTGCCAAATCAACTTATCTTGATTGTTAGCAAGAGCAAGAGGGATCCGACTGATTACCTCAACATCACGTGATGACATAATAGCTCTTATAAGTGTCATATCTCATTCTTTTGTATTTTGTGTAATAAGGTCGCTCACCTTCAAACAATATAGCTCCGGATCGACAAAAGATTCAACCATAAAAGAAGGGTTCCCCATAATCCATGGATCAGACCATACATTGATAGTGTGCCTCGTTCCCACTCTCCACCTACACCCCTTCAGTAAGAGCTCTCTTAAGTTCCAAAGACTACGCCAAGTATAGCTTGGCTGAAATCCCAAGTTAGAAGAAAGAAAATCTCCTCTAGGATAGTACCTGGCTTTTAGAACTTGATTGACAAGAGAATCCAGGTTATTAATTAGCCTCCAACCCTGTTTGGCCAGCATCGCCTTATTGAAAGCATGAAGCTGACAAAAACCCATGCCGCCATGTTCTTGTCTTTCACAGAGTTTGTCCCATTTTAACCAGTTATGACCTTTACTCCTATCTGACTTCTTCCCCCACCAGTAAGAGTTCATAGCTCTTCATACAAAGTAGTTGGGAAAATGATAATTGACATGCAATAGGTTGGCGCTGCTTGGGCAACATATTTAATAAAAATAGTACACCCCGCCTTTGAGAGAAGCCTACCATTCCAACTTTGCATCTTCTTCCAAATTCGATCCCGAACAAAGTTGAATAGCTCTTTCTTTTTTCTTCCGATTAAGGATGGCAGACCCAAATATTGCTCTGTATTCAATTTAGCCCCAACTCTAAGAATAGAGGAAATAGACTGTTGAAGCTCAATGGAAACATTAGGGAAAAAGAAAATACCCGACTTTTCAAAGTTGATTGCCTGACCCGATGCCTTTTCATACTTCATAAGTAATTCCTTCATTGCCCTAGCTTCTCTTTCCTTGGCCTGGAAGAAAAGGAGACTATCATCGGCAAATAATAGGTGTGATATACTTGGAGCACCTCAAGCAACCTTACACCCTTGTATTTCTTTCCGAATTTCTGCCTGATTAATCAGGGATGACAGACCCTCCGTACAAAGAAGAAACAAGTAGGACGATAACGGGTCTCCTTGCCTCAAACCCCTCTTTGAAACTGCTGGGCCTACTTTTTTGCCATTCACCAAAATCATAAAACGGACTGAATTCACACACATCATCATCAAATCAACCCAATCCGGAGCAAAGCCTAACTGAAGCATGATTTTATGCAAGAAAACCCAGCTCACCCTGTCGTAGGCCTTACTAATATCGATCTTCAATGCCACATTTCCTTTCTTATCATTCTTCTTTTTCTTCATGTAGTGTAGTATCTCAAAAGCCACCAAAACATTATCCGTAATTGCTCTTCTCGGTACAAAAGCAGACTGAAATTTTGAGATAACCCCTGGCAGCAGCTTCTTCAACCTGTTTGCTTGGACCTTGGCCACAAGCTTATATAACACATTGCATAGAGAAATGGGCCTAAAATCTTTCAGAGTAGTCGGGTTTTCACACTTGGGAATCAGCACTAAATTAGTATTATTCAAATCTGTGGGAAAAGATTTATTTTGCAACCACAAACAGCAAACTTGAAAGATTTGCTCACCTATTATTGGCCAAGCCTGTTGAAAAAATGCTCCATTCAGTCCATCTGGACCCGGAGATTTATTCGAATTCATGTCGGGCTACACTATCAAATTCTTCCTTCACAAAAGGTGCTAGCAAATATGCATTATCTTGCTCTCCAATACGTCTCTCAATACCATGCAATAATCCATCGGGACTTCCACCTTCTTCATAAATAACTCGGTGAAATAATCTTTGGCTTCAAGCTGAATTTCATCCTCCTCTTTCACCGTCTCTCCTGAAGTCTTTGTGAGGTGTTGGATTTCTTGCGTCTTCTTATATCCGATGCTCGCGCATGGAAATATTTCGTGTTCATATCACCTCCTTGGAGCCAATGGGTCTTTGCTTTCTGTCGCCAATATTTCGGTCACGAGTCAACAGTTAAAATTACAATAAAGAACATTTCGGCATGTTATACGTGTATATACATATATATATACACACACACACATATCTATATATGTATGTAAAAGCACATTTCCACATGCCAGAACCTCCCTAAGGAATATATAAGATTTTCACAAGGCTAATACCTTCATTTAGGAAAAATCTTGCCTAGTTTTTGCCCACACTTTTTTATAAAATAATAAAAATTGTCAAGAGCCCCCTCTGGTGTAAAAGCAAAAATATTTGTGATGTTAAACTGGACTCTAGCCTTAGAAAGTTAGAATGAGGTGGACTGCAACTTATTCTAATTTTCTAAGCATTTTAAATAGCATCACGCTTAACCTCCTCAAGTGCGGTTCTGATATGGCTAAGAACTCTTTCAAACACACTATTCAGACCTTCAAGTACTTTGTGTGGTTTAAGAGCCCTTATGCCTATCATAAAGGGCTGTTTTTCTATCATAAATCCATCATTTGACATCTCAGAGTCAATATATGCCTGTCATAAAACAAACATGGAAGTTATGTTCTCGTATAACAACACTTCCAGTAATAATCGAGAGGTAGAACAATAAAACCAGGGCATTTTTCCAGTAAATAAATTCAATCTCTCTCTATGGGGGCTTCAAAACAGAGCAACCGAACTAGTATACAAGGCCTAAAGAAGTTTCTTTTGAATTAATTAAGAATTCATCATCAATCTCATGATACAGACATTTCAAAACGACAAATGCAAAGGCTAAACAGATGCCAGCCGAAATGCTAAAATTCAGGCCGCTAACAGAAATTTCTCATAAAAAAGCATGGACGCAGCATCAATCTGAAAAAATATTCAACCAACAATACAAACTTATGGCAGAACCATTGTGCCGCACCATACACAACAATTCTGGAATGTTATTGAAGCTTTTGCTCTCTCATTTCCAGCCAAGGGTCTTTGCAATTCTGCAAACTTGCTCCATGCATGACAGTGTTTGGGTGACTATTCCAAATACTTAAGATATACAGTTTCTGGCAACGATCATTATTACCAAGTTGAAGCTCTATCTCAATGTGACATTAAATAATAAGTTGAATCAAGTAGATCCTTTATTCATGTATCTATCATTTAATACTAGATTGGTTGTCGGGTGCTACATTTATTCTTTCTTAAATATCCGTTTACGAAAGTAAGGAGGACAAAATTGCGTCAAACAACAACTAGGCAATAAAACAACCTCAATGTGAAGACACAAGGGGGAAATGTATCCCGTAATCAAATAACTGAATACCTTGTCCTTGAGAGCTTTACCAGTTGCCAATCCAAGAAGAATAACTCGTTTCGATCAAGATCTAACTGCCATATTTCATCCAGGCAGCCATCAGCCAAATCTTTGCAAATAAGAATTTGTCATGAGGAATGATCTCAAGGCACGAGCTGGTCAAATTTCAAAGTAAATCTGGATGAGAAACTATCATTCGTCACCCATTGCTCTTTACGAATTTTGGATCACAACTATGAGGCAAACAAGCATGCCCCTTCACGAAAGCTTGTCATCATAGTACAACATGATACCTAAATTTTAAACATATTCGCTATATGATTAATTTACATTTTAAGGAAACTTCAAAAAATAAAATTCAAAATGTCAAATCTTTAATAAACTCAATGGATACAACCAGCAGAAACGAAAGAGAAAGCAAAAATATTGGAGAACCTTCTCTGCTTCAACTCAATTACTTTGGCATAGATATTTTAAAAACGATATACTTATCAGTCTAGTTTTACCTCTAATTTCACTGTTTCACCAGTTGAACCTAGCAGTTAAACCATGACCAGTCATCCCTGTTTCCGGCCAGGCTGACAACATGGCCAAGATTTGAGCACACAG
Source organism: Nyctanthes arbor-tristis (assembly GCA_963692815.1). NCBI lineage: Eukaryota > Viridiplantae > Streptophyta > Magnoliopsida > Lamiales > Oleaceae > Nyctanthes > Nyctanthes arbor-tristis. The sequence goes on from CAVNYN010229796.1 coordinate 10,659, forward strand.
AATTACAGTGGTGGGAATACAGGAAAACATATACCAAGATACTTCCATCAGCATGAGAATCATGCGCATGATACAAAATTGTCATTGAGTAAACTATCCCACAAATTAATGATATTTCTCCATTTTTCATAATCAAATTTATACCTAATCCACATGCCAACCTTTGGATAACAGTCCACAAATTGTTTAAGGATATCTCTTGCCCTCTTCACCTCATTGTACCTGAACTCAAAACTTTATATATGAAAGCCAAGCTTGCAGGCTGGCATGTCATCCTCCCAAATATTTGGCTTGCTCCAGCTACATTGCCAAGCATCTCCTCCATGTGAATATACTTGTAATCAAACTGATCCACCCTTGGCAAACATATAACAGCATGGTCCCAAACGTAACAAGCATGATTAACAAAATTGCTCTTCATCTCAAAGTCTACACACTTCAACCACGTTGTTTGATCACAATAATCCACCTCAAGAGTGCTCTTCCGATCTCTCAAGTAAACCCTTCTGGGTCTCTTCCCACTTGGCATATTTCACCCATACACTTCTATTCCACCTGTTCTATGTATTAAGTCCTCAAACTCCTTGAACTTAAGAAGGCAGTAATCTCCCGACTCAGTGACATCAGTTATTTTCAGCCTTTGGGGCGGGATTTCAGCCTCTTGGCATTACCCTTGCCTCAGGTAGAATCGGCTCTGCAGTAATCTGAATCAGCGCGAGAGTCTCGTTCTTAACCCACATGAGTTGGAAGAGCTTCAACTCCATTTCTTTTTCACTGAGATAGTCTAAAATTGGATTGGAATCTCATGCTTATGCCATGGCTGAAATTATCTCGGTATCTGTTATGTGAGGGTAGAGAACTAGTTTAGAGGAGACAATTTTTTTTATAAAAAAAAAAAGGTCAATTTACCAAAAAAAAAAAAAAATTCATATATCTTTTTTTCAAAATGTTTTTAGCCCATATTTGCAAATCAATTCTATTTTTAAATAAAAATTGGTGAAACCAATTACATCCACATATTTTACAGAAACTGCATATACCGCACAAATCTCCACCATTCAACCCAACTCATTCTCTTTCTTATTTCTCATTAAAACTCATTAAAATGAGTTTACAAATGGGCGCTTACTTGTATTTCATAGCATTCATGATAGTTATTGGACAGAACAACAATTTCATCTTAAGAAAATGACTTCCAACATCATGGCAAACATTTAAAAATGGTAAATGTCACCTGAGTGAAATTGTAAACCAACATTTAATTGCAAAACATTCTTTGCCTTATTTTCTAGTTTCAGATTTGAAAGACAGCATGGTGGACAGATTGGCAAATCAAGCAGTGTGTTTGTTTCAAAATAGAGATAAAATTCCAGTAACCAATGGTGGAGAAGCAGATAGTACTAGTGGGTACATGGAATAAACAAATGAAAATAGTTTGAACAATTTCTTTTTTTTTCAAATAGAGCCACCAACCTAGTGGGGGCTTAAAAAACATTTCTTTGATTTGTGAATGACGCTTTCAGAGAAAAACACAACATAATGTGTAGGAGCCAAATCATTTTATTATTATTTTCTTTTTTATAGTAGAAGTTTTCTTGGAGCTTAAAAGTAAACAAAATTATAAAGTTAAATATTCTCAATTCAGCTAGCTAGTCCACGGTAATGAAGTTTATATACTATTACTTTAAAATTAAGCATTTGTCTTATGATTAAGTAGTGCTTAGGGTTATGCCTAAATTGAATATGTACTTAATTTATAAATATCTAAAAAGACAAAAATCCACTAAATATAGGCTCCAGTAGGCTCTTAATTGTCTCTTGACTTTAGAGAGAGTGATTCACTTCTCCATCTTTTAAAGTTGTATACTCACTCTGTATTTAATATTCAATGCATTAAAGTGCTACTTTCAATACCCTGTTTTAATATTTATAAGTAATACTTGAATATCTTAGCGACCTTGCAAGTAGCCAATAGCCCTTAAAATGGTTTAAGAAAATATACACAAATAAAATATGAAGAAGGAAGAGCAATAAACTTTTCTTGAAAAAATGTAAAAGAATGACACAATCAAGTAAAACTTGGAAGGAAATGGGAGGGAAGAGGGGTGAAGAAAGATCGGAAGAGGAAACAAGCTCCAGCTGGTTTCAAGCTTATATCCTTAGACGGCATTGTTTGGCTAAATTGCATTTATTACCTTTTGATTTCTTCTTTATATTATGTTTTAGC
>CAVNYN010229806.1:0-50015 GCA_963692815.1 Nyctanthes arbor-tristis
AGTTTATTAACTTTAAAAATAAAATATTTAAAAATAATAATTTTTTTTAAAATAAGGAAAAAAACCCACCACCACCACCACCACCCCTATCCTACCCGACCCTCACCTCCCCTCTCCTTCCTCCAAGAACCGCTGGAAACGGCCCGTTGGAAACGGCAACAAATGTTGCCGTTTCCAGCGGCTAAAATGGGGGGGGGGGTGAATCCCCTCTGTTTGCTGTCGGAAACAGCCTATTTCTTGTAGCAAATGAGGGGATCCACCCCCAAATGCTACCAGAAATGGCATCTGTTTTTCTGTAATTTTTAGCAGCATTTTTGAATTGGGGGTGAATCCTTCCAAAAATACTACCAGAAATGGCAGTAAAAATGCCGCCATTTCTGGTAGCATTTTGGAGGAGCGTGAATCCCCCAATTTGATGCCAAAAACAGACTATTTCCGGCAACAAGATGGGGGCCATTTTGGCCCCTGAAAACGACAGCAAATGCTACTATTACCAACGTTACTTGGAGGAAGGAGAGGGGAGGTAGGGTGGGTGGGTTTTTTTATATTTTTAAATTGTTTATTATTTTTAAATATTTTATTTTTAAAGTTAATAAACTAGGGTATAATCGTTATTTTCTTAAAAAATTGACCAAATAGTGAAAAAAGGACTTTTCAAGCGTATTTACGAAAGGTTGGGGATCTAAGAGAGTCTTAAAAAAGGTTGAGAACTTAATCGATTCTTAACCCAAAGATTTAGATCTTTTGTGAAATTAACCCAACAAAAAATTGGTCAAACTATCACATCCATGTATTTTATGAAACTCACATATAGTTTTTGTTCACTAGCCAGACTTTTAGCTGATTTTTGTCGTCAGATGTCCTATATGGCATTTTGTAATTGGAAAACAAGCCATTAGGTTATCTTACAGTGGGCATATATCACGCCAAGTGTGCATCTAGCAAGTGAATGGAATTCACCTGATGTAATGCACAAATTTCTACTATTCAACACCAATCATTATCTCTTTTATTTTGTAACTGGGTGTGGTTTGTTTTAGTCATGGTTAAAAAAAAAATCAAAGTAAACCGAGAACCGATGGTTTTTTTGATAAAATAATCATTCGGTTATTTTGTAATATCAAACCGAATCAAAACCAAGCCATTCTATTGTGCTTTGATTTGGTTTAGTTATGGTAGATATAAAAAAAAAAATAATAAAATACTGTTTAATTAGGCTACCTACTAAAGATGAAAGGAGAAAAATATGTACTTCATAGCGGTAGTAACTATACCCAGGGTTTGAGTTACATGTGTTTAATAAAAATCGAGAATGTTCGATAACTTTACTCTTTTAAATTTGGGAATTTAAATTGAGAATTAACATAATAAATTCAAAATCAAATCCTATAACTTGATTATGATTATAGGATTTTGTTATTAATTTTAATGACCATAACCATCAATAAATTTAGAAAAACTGATATGTCGCGTCTTTATGACACTAGATGCTCACACCATGTGAAAGACACCACAAGTGATTTCTTTTCACATCTAGAGCTGAGTTGGCGTTAGGTAGTTTTTTGATGTTACAAAGAGGACTATAAGGGTGGGGAACTGAACTCTTGAATAAGAGTTAAAGAATCTATCTAAGATGTCATCAGACCACATGGGTCTTGACGTTAGATAGTTGGCGCTAGGTGAAAATTCTGATTACATATTAGAAATAAGATCACTCCTCTTTTCCAATTTTCGAACTATGGATTAAGCAAGACCAATTTTTTATAGAGTCAAAGCAAGAGGTCCATTTAAAGAGTTCGCGTGTTTATATGGCAACATTTTATTTGAAGGAAAATAATAGCACGACACAAGGTCTGTAATGCAACCGACATTGGCTCTATAAAAAAACTGCTAAAGAAGATGAAGCAAAGAAGCTAAATGTTCTCCTGAAGGTGGGGAAATTTTATCTTAAAATATTTGAGGAAATGTTGCCTTGAATCTCCATGACAAAACTGAGCTTTGAATCCTAACATATAATATTCAAATTTATAATAACTAGTCCTGTTCCCGCATTGCACGGGGTTACCAGATCGATAGAAATTATAGAAAATCAATATAAAAAAGAATTCAAGTCCTAGTGCAAACATTTAATATATAACCACATTTGAAATAAAACATTTTTACATAAATTAACACATGTAAATATCTATGAATTAGGAAGATGTCGAATATATATTAACATGATTCAAATATGAATATCATTACATGTAACATTATTTGTCTAAGAACCGTAATCCTAATAAATAACCAAGACAAATTTGGCATAGAAATAAATATTCCAATTCATAAAGTACAATGCATATGTCAATATATATTACAGAAATCTTTTCCTTTCCTTTCCCTTTGTAATTATATATGTTGATATGTATATAGATATATCAACAATATGTGTGTGTATATATTATCAAAAGACTTAAAAAGTTTCATGCATGGAGGGCAAAAGGAAAAGAAAAAAAATGGGAAAGGAAACCCCGATTTGTCTCAGCAAAAGCCAATAGTTCTACGAAGATGACTCACGCAGACACAATCGTTACTAGAAAAGAGCGTTAAAAAAAAAAAAAAAATCATAGCTGCAAGCACGTTCAAGGGGAACTGTAATATCAATGCAGACAAAAGGACAGAAATAATTTGAGCGCAAGTTTGCAATTGTCTCCATAAGAATGAAAGAGCAGCGCATAAATAAAATTATAATTTCACCAGAAATTCATCCAAAGTAAGGGTGGTTAAGAGTTAGGAAACAATGGTTACAACCCCCCCCCCCCTAATACCAAGTAGCTTGCTGTTAGAATGTAGTTACTCATTTGCCATGCATAACCCGTGGCATTGAATGACAGATCTACTATGCCACCACTTATAGAGAGATTATTTGCAGCACCAAGAAGGTATTATATAACATCAAAGGGTAGCAACTATGATAAAAATTGGTCCTTCTCCATTTACTCTATTATATTGCTAACCACTACTTGAGATTTGAGCTCTTCAGGATCCCCACCCCACCCATACAATTTACACACAAACACATTCACTGTGTGTGCCCCTTCACACACACATTTTATTTGCATCAATTGATGTTAATTAATTAAATAGAGATTAGTGTACCCATTTACACACATTAAGTAAACTAATCTAACAAACAGGACAAGCAATTGCATAAAACAAATTTCATGTTTGCCTATAATACTTTCTCTATATAAACGAATAATCGGAAAATGTTCAGACCTTCATGTTCTATTTAATTAATTACTAACTAATATAAACCTCAGGTAGTTAATTAATGTTCAGACGCTAGGCTATTTGTTCTTTTTTTTCCCCCAGCAAAGGATTCCTCTACAGTTGAATGCGTGGCATAGAAGATAATCATTGAATCAATTTTGCATTTCTCAGTTTTGTGACTCATGACTTCATGGTCAAATCATGATTTCTTGAATGGGGAATAGATTGGAAGATGGCAGAAAGATCACTGTGTACCAATTTCTTGCTTTTTTTTTCTTGAAATAGAAGTAATAATTTTTTGGGTTTGTAGACCATTTTATGGCTTTATTTCTTGTGTTTAGATCAACATACATTTTGCCAACTAATGATCAAGAATGTTCCTCTGGTTTCATAGTGATTTCACATACCTTTAATCTGAAGAAGGATGCAAATACATCCAACGCACTCCAAAGTGAGTTTCTCTATGCTAAAATGGAAATTCTTGTGTAAAAAGATTACCATCGACCGAAATCTATAAAAGTGTAAATGAAATGAGGACATCGGTTTACGGAAAACGTGACGTGTAAAGATAGTGCGGTGGCAATTTTGAAATTATCTGTATTTGTATACACTTCGGTCCCACTAAAAAATCAAGGTGTAAAGTGTAACAAAACTATAGGCGTTGGTTGCTAATTGACAACTTACGTCTATACATTAATAATACACGTCGGTTCCACATCGAAGCCGACGTGTATTAGTATTAAGCGTCAGTTTCCAAAATGGAACCGACGCCTAAGCTCTCATTCCAAGAATAAAAAAACATTTCATGCTTATTTATTCAATTAGCTTTAGAAAATTTATATTCTCTCTCCTCTCATTCTCACACTCTGTTATAATCTCTCTCCTCTCCAATCTCTCTCTCCCTCTCTCTCTCTCTCTTATACTCTCTCAGTCCAAGAATAAAAAAACGTTCGCCAATCTTGACGTCCATCGGAGAAACTGGAACTAGATCTGTGTTATTAGCAGCGATATGAAGCTACTGGCCAAGCGCGTTTTACTGGCGGTACCATTTTTCTTTCATCAATGGCGGAAGCTCTTAATTTATTAAAGAAAATAGTTAAAATACTAACAAGGGACAAGACTTGCGATTTCAATAAGTGCTTAAATTTCATGAAACTCATTGTGATACTTCTTTTAAATTTCTCTACACTACTTAGCATTATATTAAAAGAATGTCTGGCCAAATTCTCTTGTTTGGTGAGAATAAATTAAATCCATTTGATTGTATGACTCGTGAACGGTTTTGCTTGTCTTAAGTATATACAAAAGTAAGCTTGTAAAGTAAAAGTAAGTATACACAATCAATTACATAAAACCATTTATATTGATTACTAACCGAACAAAGGTATAGGGAGCCTCTACATGGAAAATGAGTCCCCCATTCTCGGCAAAAGTTTTCCTCATGATTATATTACATGAGGAACAATGGAGCCTCTTCATAATATGCCCAAATATCCGTTTCGACCACATGCATTATCTTACTTTGGTCATGCGACATCCTACACTCTTCGGCTTGATGCTCATATGCCTTTCGGTAGATCATCTACAAAAGAGTAAAAAGACACTGAGTTAGTATAAAGTACCCCGTGAGTAATATAATATTTTGGTTTGCCACAAGGTTATAAAAATCCTTTCATATCACAAATTCAAGCGACATAAGTATGCACAAACCTTTTTGGAATGCATCATAGGGCCCAAATGCTAGGCATTCCTACTGCCCATGGCGCTCCTTATTGCCTTTTAAATACCAAAATGGTTGGCAATACAAATGGATTCACAATAATTTCTAGTCAGCCTTTACCAGAATTCCAAGCAAGGAACATTATCAATACAAAGCAATTTCTATCCTACGCATCCCTATCTTGGGGTCACTAGATAGGTCATAGCATGGATCAAAGCAAAGCAAGCCAATACAAAATAGGTAGAGGGATGCTAGTAGTTCTTATGCAAGAAAAGCATTTCAAGTCGTATCAAAACACATGCTCTTATTTGAAAACTTACTTGAAAACTCCTGCATGCCTAGGGAAACCAAAGTAATGAATTACTCAACTTTGCTCTTGTGTCTTTAAAGATTATTGTATATTTGTGAGTAGAGAAATGCCTCTAAATCCTTGGTATTTTCAAGCAAAGTAAGCTTTAGAGTGGGGGTTCTATATGTATATAGAGAAGGCTTTGTTTGAGAGGTCAAGAAAGTGTTTTTGGAGGTCCTTTGAAGATGTTCAAAGCCTCACTTAATTTATGGACAAATTTCCTACTTATTTTCTAAAAGTCTTTCAATTCCACCAATGAAAAAGCCTCCAATTGTCCCTAGATAATTTATAAGTAACCAATGGAAATAAGTACAATTGGAAGCCCAAGATAATTCTTGCCAATAAAAATGCCAAGTGGTCACCAATTTGATTCATGTGAGGAATTGTCTATGTTTGCAACTGTCCTTAGATTTTTCCATTTATTTATTAATAAATCCCTTTACTTAAGGTACTCTATAATTAAGTCCTTGTATTTCTTTTGACTATATTAATTAGACACTGCATTTTTGTCCTCAGCATTCTTTGGCTCCAAATTTTCTACTTGGTTGGACTTAGTCATTGTTTTGGCAATACTCCCTAACCGATTAGGTTAATTGGTATAAATTCAAGTAATTATTTTATTTTCCTCAAACAAACTAAAATGCCTTGAAATTCTCATAAAATGTCACGACTAATCACCCAATTATAAGATTTATTCACCAATTGCTTAGAGTTGAACATTAGAGCCAATTATTATCCCAAAGGTGCCACTATTGAACTAGAGAAATTATACGGAATGTTACAATCTACCCCCTTAAAGGAATTTCGTCCTCAAATTCTGAATTACCTGTAAAAAGTTCAGGATATTGTTTCTTGATTTCAACCTCTCTTTATCACGTTTCTTCTTCCAAGACTTCACTTTTCCATAATACGTGGACGATGGGTACTTCTATATTATGTAATTTTTTAGATCATGCATCAAGATTTTCACGGGCCGTTCTTCCAAGGTTAAGTCAGGCTATATGTCAGATGGAGTTTCTGAAAGTACATGATAAGGATCCAGTACATATTTTCCTAGTGTCGAGATATGAAATATAGGGTGGATCCAACTCATTCTTTCTGGCAACTTCAACTCATAAGCCACTTCTCCAATTTTCTTTTTTATTTCAAGCAGCCCAATGTAATAAGGAGGTAGCTTGCCTCATTTCCCAAAGTGTAGGAGCTGTTTTATTGGAGATTTTTAACAAATATTTGATCTCCAACTTCAAATTTTGATGGTCATCGTCTTTGATCAGCGTAACTTTTCTGACGGTCTTGCGCGGCTTTCAATTTTTTCTTGATCTTTTCCACTACTTTGATCATTTCTTCCATCATATTTGAATTGGTTATTTTCCTTTCTCCCACTTCACCCCAATACAATGGTGATCTGCATTTTCTCTCATATAAAGCTTCGTATGAAAATTCACCAATGGTAAGTAATGATCCCATTTTTGTGGAAATTCTAGTGCACATGCTCGAAGCATAACTTCAAGGGTTTGGATGGTACGTTCAAATTGTCCATCGGTATGGGGATGAAAGACAGCACTAAAATTTAATCGTGCCCCTAAAATTTGGTGAACTTCTTTCCAAAATTGAGATAAGAATCGCGGGTCTCGATTAGAGATAATAGAAACTGGAACACCATGTAATCTCACAAATTTCCAGATATATAGCTCAGCAAGTTGCTCCATTTTAAAGGTCATCCTAATGGGAATGAAGTGTGCCAACTTTTTTAGGCGATCAATGATTACCCCCATCTAGCATCGTATCATTTGAGGACTCTTGGTAATAACAAAGTCCATTGTTATCTTTTCCCATTTCCATTTAGGAATCTCCAATAGTTGTAATGTTCCAGCTAATTGTTGATGTTCTGCCTTTATTTGTTGACAAGTGAGGCACTGGGCTATAAACTCTGTAATATTTCGTTTCATATCGGGCAATCAGTATAACTTCTTTATATCTCAATACATCTTAGTGGACCGGGAATGTAGAGTATATGGTGTGCTGTGCGCTTTCTTCAAAACACATTCCCGTATATTTCCCGTTTCTAGTACATGCCTCAATTGCCCTTGACTTGACATGTTATAAAGAGATTCTTTTCCATTTTCCAAGTTGTATGGTATCTTTTTGGCAAGTGAGTAGGTATCTTGCCCTCCTTTAATCTGCTCCATTAGTGTTGGTTTTACAGTCATGGCCATTAGTTTTGCATCCCCATTTGGCAATATTTCCACTGTAACTCCTTAGACTTCTTTTCATTCGTGATGGTTTTTCGACTTAAAGCATTGGCCACCATATTCGCCCTTCCTGGATGATAATTGATTGTGCAATCATAGTATTTTACCGATTCAAGCCATCTTCATTGCCGCATGTTCAGTTTTTTTTTTGAGTAAAAAAGTACTTCAAACTTTTATAATCAGTATAAATTTCACACTTTGCTTCATAGAGGTAGTGTCACCAAACCTTCAAGGCAAACATTATAGCGGCTAATTCTAAGTCGTGAGTGGGGTAGTTCTTTTTATAAGGCTTCAATTAACTAGATGCATAGGCCACGACTTTGTTCTGAGTCTGTACTTGGGTGCATCACTATAAATAATAAACTTACCACCTTCCTCAGAGATGGTAAGGATAGGGGCAGTGGTTAGCTGCTTCTTTAACTCTTTGAAGCTCCGTTCACAGTCCTCAGTCTACCTGAACTGTACATTTTTCTTGGTTAACCGTGTAAGAGGAACTGCAATTTTTGAAAAATCTTTGATAAATCTCCTGTAGCACCCTGCCAATCCCAAGAAACTCTGTACTTTTGTAGGAGTCGTAGGTTGAGGCCAATTTGTTACAGCTTCTACCTCGTTTGGGTCAACTAAAATCCCTGTTTGATCTATGACATTACTAAGGAAAATTACCTTCTTAGTCCAAAATTCACATTTTGAGAATTTTACATACAATTGTTTTTCTCTTAAAGTATGTAAAACCAAATACAAGTGCTTGATGTGTTCTTCCCGAGACTTTGAATAAATCAAATTGTCATTATAAACACACTCACAAATTTATGCAAATACTCCTTGAATACTTGATTCATAAGATCCATAGAAGCTTTGGAGGCATTTGTCAGATCAAAGGGCATGACCAAGAATTCAAAATGTCCATACCTCATGCTAAAGGTAGACATGGGAATATCCTCCTCTTTTATTTTCAATTGGTAGTTCCCGGATTGTAAATCAACTTTAGAAATGATTGCTGACCCTCTAAGTTGATCTAATAAATCATCAGTCCGCAGAAGAGGGTACTTGTTCTTTATTGTAACCCTATTTAATCGCCGATAATCAGTATACATCTACATAGATCCATCCTTTTACTTTACGAATAGAACAGGTGCACCCTAAGGGGATGTGCCAGGTCGAATCAAGCCCTTATTGAGTAGTTCATCCAATTAGGTTCGAAGCTCTTTTAATTCAGTTGGTGACATATGATATGGGGCTTTAGAGATAGGTTCGGTGCTAGAATACACCTCAATACTGAATTCGACCTCACGATTTGGGAGTAATCTAGGTAATTCATCTGGAAATACATCCAGATATTCTTGAGCTACAGGTAAGGACGAGACTGAGACAGGATTTTCAGCGCTAATCTAATGTAAACTAACCCAAAATGACCTTGTTTTAGAAGTTTGTGGGCTTGGAATGTTGAAATTATTGTCCGGGTACTTTTTAGAGGCTTGGAAAATGATATGGGGTTTTTTTCTAGAAATTTTAATGTTCAAGCTTGGCAATCAATGGTTACCCCATGCTTAGATAACCAATCTATCCCTAAGATTATATCGAAATCTATAAGGTCGAAAAGGATCAAGTCTGTCGGATATATATCATTTCCTATTTGAATTTTTACATTAGACATAAAATCCTTTACCACATAAATTACTCCAAAAGGCAATGTCACATTCATTTCTAATGGCATTGGAAGTATCGTAAAATTTGCATCTCGAGCAACATTATAAGAAATAAATGAATGTGTAGCACCAAAGTCAAATATAGTGTATACAGGTCTACCATGAATATAGATCATACATGTAATGACGTCATTGCTAGTGGTGGCGTCCGGCTGGAAAAAACTCTTCCTATGGGATTGTTAGGCTTTGGATTTGTTGGGCAATCATTAACCATATGCCCTTCTTTGCCATACCTATAGCATAGTCCCAATTTCTTTCGACACGGGCCAGAATGTATCTTATTGTAGGTCAAGCATTGTGATGGATTAGTTCTTGAAGGCTCTCCCTGAGTTTTCACCTTCTTAGTATTGGCCTAACCCTTTGTCTTTTCATAGAACCTTTTATTTCCTTTATTTTCATTTTTCCCTGATAAGTTCCATTTTTTGTTGCTATTTGAACCTTGGGAATAACGGGCTTGGTTTTCCTTAGCTCAAAAATTTTTTGACTCAGCTTGTTCTGCAAGCAGCTCCCGATCCATGACATCAGCAAAACTCAACCCCTGAATTCCTGACATTAGTACATCTCTGGCTAACTTAGGCTTTAGTCCTTCAATAAATCGATTTACTTTTAATTCCATTGTTCCCAACACATGGGTAGCAAATTGGGATAATTCCTCAAACTTTTGAACATACTCTGACATCGTTATTTGATTTTGTTTATGAATAAATTCATTCAACTTCTGATTCCTGGCAGTAGTAGAAAAGTACTTGGTACGGAACTTCTTACAAATTTCTTCCGAGGTCATTTCCTTAGTTTCACCCTTGCTTGTCAAAGTGTCCCACCAATGGCCTACACTTCCTATTAATATAAAGGTAGCGCATTTTACTTTTTCTTGGTAGGGGACATGCGCGTAGACGAACATCTTTCAATGGTTCTAATCCAATTATTCGCTTCAATTGGGTCTTTAGTTTCCTCAAAAATAAGGGGCTTGAGGTGACCGAATCGTTCCATTGCATCGTTTTTATCATCCTTGTTTTGAGATGATTCCCCATTTGAATTTTGTTAGAGTAGCTGATCAATTTGACGAGCTTGTAGATTTACAAGTTGGGTCAATTGTTCTATGGTCTGGTTGGTACTTTCTTCTTGAGACATGTTTCTATGCCTATTCACTAATTTAAAGGGTAGTTTAAAATTTGGCACTATAGACTAATTAGCAATTCGATTCTTAGCGGACCAAGCCAGTCATACTCCTCAAATAATATACGCAACCATACAATGCTTTATAGGATAAGTTATTCACCAACAAGTTTCCAAAATTATACTTTAAATAATTTATCGAGAAGGGGGAATTTAATCCTTTTAGTGATGAAATATATAAAAATCAAAGCCTAATGCATGTACACATGGACTTTAACATGAAATCAAAGGCATAAGAAACTTAGAAATCAATGATGAAATTAATAAGGCACTTTATGGGTATATTAAAATTTAGTTTTAATACAAATTGACCGAAGAGAGCTTCTTTAATGCAAATAGGAGACAATTGTAGGTGTTTGAGACTTAAAACAAAAGGCACGTTTCCCAACCATCTTGATTAAATTCCTTTAACAAAATACTTATGATTTTTATAAAATAAATCATCCATTATTTCTTAAAATTTCCCACGAATGAATTGGTCAAAAATGAAAAATTTTACAAATCAAAATTTGTTTTACATATTGTTGGGTCCTATTTTATGTTCAATAGCTAAAATATCCAAGAAGTTCATATATCTCAAAGTTAAGAAGAATATTAAAAACTAGAAGTCATTTAAAATAAAATATGAAAAGATTTTTTTTCCTAATAAAAACAGGGATCAATTCTGACGAAAAGGGGCGAATTTGGGACTTAAAGGTCATAAATTAAATTTTTGGACTGATCAGCATGAAGGCAGAAAATTCAAGGACCTCGGTGAAATTTCTGGATGGAGCGGTTTGAGTCCCATGTAGCCGCATGAAACAGCTTCCAGATTCACCCCAGAATCAGAAGCTGTAGCTCGAGTGCACCGCTGAAGCAGGGCGCCCGCCCTGCTTATTCTATTTTGGAGGGAGTGTGGCGGGTGCGCCCTGCTTATTCTATTTTGGAGGGAGTATGGCGGGGCGGAGGCGCCAGCACCCTATGCTGTTCCATTTTCTTTTAATTTCTTGGGTCGTTCTTAGTCCATTTTCATGCCTCCTTTGTAATTCTTTATATTCCAAAACATATTCTACTATGAATAGACCTTATATAACATATTCTAAGGTCATTTCCATACTTAAACCAAGCTACCACCCACCAATTTCTCTCCTATCTTTCATGGCTTGGCAATTTATTCTCATGCCTTTGATAGCCCTTGCATGGCCTAGCATCTTATTTTCATTCTTCAAGTACTTCCTTCTACTACTTGGCAAGGTGATTTCTTACTTAAGTTCTAAATTTATAACTTCAATTTAATACACCAAAACTAGGTAACTTCATGTCAAGCACTAAAAGATTTCAACTCTATCTCCGATAACCATGTAACTAATACTAGTGGGAGTTGGGATGATTATTAGGGATGAAGAAGAGGAGTTTGTTAGCTGATGTTCAAGGCTGATTCAAGGGCGATATGTCTCTCATGAAGCTAAAGCACTTGGACTTCGGGAAGCATTGTTATGGACAAGAATGAGGGGGCTTCAAAATGTCATTTTCGAGTTGGATGCAAAACGAGTGGTGAATTCCATCAACTCCAATATGATGGATACGACTGAATTTGGAGCTTTGATTAAGGATTGTAACAGGTTTCTTCAACAATGCTCGAATTATAGGGTCCAATTCATCCATAGGGAGGGTAATGTTCCGGCACACGAGTTAGTAAAGATGTCTGGATACTTTTCTAGTCCTACTATGTGGAGTGATGCTCCTACTTTTTTATTGGCCTATATCTTGTATGATGCCATGAATATTGAAGATCAATGAATTATTTGTTTCAAAAAAAAATAAATAAAAATAAACTTTGCTTCATGAAGTTATACAAAATGCATATGCAATGACATAGTAAATGGTTACTTACTTGCAAGCTGACCAGAGAATGCCTCGCCCAAGATAAGATATGCATGTAGTGGCCCTTGGAACGTCGCTCTGATACCACTATTGTCACGCCGCCGTTATTTTACCATTTTTCTTTAATCAAAGGCAGAAAGCTCTTAATTTATTAAAGAAACTAGTTAAAATACTAACGAGGGAGAAGACTTTCGATTTCAGTAAGTGCTTAAATTTTGTGAAACTCGTTGTGATACTTCTTTTAAATTTCTCTACTCTACTTGGCATTATATTAAAAGAATGGCTTGTCAAGTTCTCTTGTTTGGCAAGAATAACTTAAATCCATTTGATTGTATGACTCATGAATGGTTTTGCTTATCTAAAGTATATATAAAAGTAAGCTTGTCAAGTAAAAGTAAGTATACACAATCAATTACATAAAACCATTTATATTGATTACTAACCGAACAAAGGTGTGGGGAGCCTCTACATGGAAAATGAGTCCCCCAGTCTCAGCAAAAGTTTTCTTTATTATTACATTGCATGCAATGTCTTTACTTGATTTTCATATATATATATATATATATATATCTATATATTTATTCTAGCGTCTCTACCCAAGAACATGGGCAAGTGTGTATGCGCAAAAGACATTGAATTCGTATGTTGTTCCCAAGTACATGAGGAACAACGGAGCTTCTTCATAATATGCCCAAATATCCATTTCGACCACATGCATTTTCTTACTTTGGTCATGCGACATCTTTCACTCTTTGGCTTGATCCTCATACGCCTTTCGGTGGATCATCTACAAAAGAGTAAAAGGACACTAAATTAGTACAAAGTACCCTGTGAGTAATATAATATTTTGGTTTGCCACAAGGTTATAAAAATCCTTTCATATCACAAATTCAAGAGATATAAGTATGCACAAACCTTTTTGGAATGCATCATAGGGCCCAAATACTAGGAATTCCTACTGCCCATGGTGCGCCTCATTGCCTTTTAAATACCAAAATGGTTGGCAATACAAATGGATTCACAATAATTTCCGATTGGCCTTTACCCGAATTCCAAGCAAGGAACATTATCAATACAAAGCAATTTCTATCCTACTCATCCCTATTTTGGAGTCACCAGATAGGTCATAGCATGGATCAAATCAAAGCAGGCCAATACAAAATGGGTAGAGGAATGCTAGTAGTTCTTATGCAAGAAAAGCATTTCAAGTCATATCAAAACACATGCTCTTATTTGGAAACTTACTTGAAAACTCATGCATGCCAAGGGAAACCAAAGTAATAAATTATTCACCTTTGCTTTTGTGTCTTTAAAGATTATTATATATTTGTGAGTAGAGAAATGCCTCTAAATCCTTGGTATATTCAAGAAAAGTAAGCTTCACAGCGGGGGTTCTATATGTATATAAAGAAGGCTTTGTTTGAGAAGTCAAGAGAGTGTTTTTGGAGGTCTTTCGAAGGTGTTCAAAGCCTAGCTTAATTTATGGACGAATTTCCTACTTATTTTCTAAAAGTCTTTGGATTCCACCAATGACAAAGCCTCCAATTGTCCATTGATAATTTATAAGTAACCAATGGAAATAAGTTCAATTGGAAGCCCAAGAGAATTCTTGCCAATAAAAATGCCAAGTGGTCACCAATTTGATTTATGTGAGGAATTGTCTAACTGTACAAGTGTCCTTAGATTTTTCCACTTATTAATAAATCCCTTTACTTAAGATACTCTATAATTAAGTCCTTGTATTGTTTTTGACTATATTAATTAGACACCGAATTTTTGCTTTAAGCATTCTTTGGCCCCAAATTTACCACTTGGTTGGACTTAGTCGTCTTTTGGCAACACTCCCTAACCGATTAGGGTAATTGGTACGAATTCAAGTAATTATTTTATTTTCATCAAACAAAATAAAATGTTTTGAAATTCTCATAAAATGTCACGACTAATCACCCAATGATAAGATTTGTTCAGCGATTGCTTAGAGTTGAACATTAGAGCCAATTATTATTCCCAAGGTGCCACTATTGAACTCGAGAAATTACATGGAATGTTACAGCGAGTGTGTTTCACGAGATGGGTATCGAAGGGGTGGAGCAAGCTATGGTGACAGCGAGTGTGTTTCATCTACTGGTTGAAGCTGGGCTGAAGGTTAACGAAATTGCAGGTCGGATGAATCTAGATTGGCATCAAAGGGTGGAGCAAGCTAATTGTGGCAGTAGCATTTGAGCTGACAGAAGTGATTGAGAGCTCGGCGATGCTACTGGACGTTGGGCTATTTATAATGTAATTATGTTTAGGTAGGCTTAACACAGAGGACAAGGAAATTAAGTAATGGGTTTTGTTGAACAGTTACAGAACCAAGAACGAAAGAAGTGGATCCATCAACTAAAGTAACAGTAGACTAAGATGTATGTGGTTGGAAAGTGGAAAAGAGGTTGGGTTTACCTCTTATATGATTTGTGGCACAGAATCAATGACCCACTTAGAGGAAGAAGAAAGGAGACATGGATTTTCCATTTTACATTATTTGGTAAATAATGTGCTACACAGGTTCTGTTAATTTCCCATTTTACATTATTTGGTAAATTACAAATATTTTTTTTGCATCATTTGTTGTATTACAATATTGGACTATTTGATTCCCAATTTTTTGTGTTGTCTCATCTCAAAGAATGTTAAATTGAGGATTAGCAAGGAAAATAATTTTCCAATTGCTCGATTGTCCTTGTCACATATGAGAATAGAGAAGCAATTTGGTCTAAAATTATTCGAAAAATTGAATTCCAGTGGGTTAGAATTTTGAATTGTCAATTTGAATTTTGAATTTGAATTTTGAATCCTTGTTAAAGTTACATTGGCTGGAAGATCAAAAGGAGAAGGAGGGGGAAAAACTACATTTGGACTTTAGGCATCAATTGTAAAGCAGGAACCGATGCCTAAAGTCGACTTTAGGCATCGGTTCCTCCTTTACAACCGATACCTATTGTGCACTTTACGCGTCATTTAACAACCGACTTGTATACTATTACTATGCACGTCGTTGTCAAAAGGCATTGCCTTCAAAACAGACACGTATTCATCAATACAACCAACGCCTATTATGCTATTTTGTAGTAGTGACTATCACTTTGGTCGTTAAAAGCGGGTCGAGAAAAGTTTCTAGGCAAAAATTCTCGTCATTAAAAGAAAGATTTTTTGTAGTACCTTGACACAAATTCCACTAGAAATCAATTTTTTATGAAAAACAACTTTCCACCTATTTTACAAAAACCCTAATATCTAACCTTAATGACCAAGGCCGACTAAGTCTAAGTAATGATCAAATTTGGCTATAAAAAGTGTCTTGATCATCATATCAGTAAGATTATCATAGATACTGATCTTGCTCACGACAATATTAACATAAACAGTGATGTCTCTCACAAAATGATATCGGATATCAGCATGCTTTGTCCTTTTATGAAATATCTAATATTTCGTAAGAAAAATAACACTCTGATTATCACAAAATACCCTTGTGATCTGTATGTCTTCACTGAGTTCTCCAAATAATCCTTTCAACTAAATAACTTCCTTACATGCCTTTATAATATCCATGTATTCTACTTCAATAGTAGATAGAGCAATTGTAGTCTATAAGGTAGCTTTCCAACTAATAGCACAACCACTAATGGTGAACACATAGCTAGTAAGCGATTCTCTTTTATCAAGATCTCTAGCAAAATCTGAATTAACATATCCAATAATTCCATCTTCAGATTTCTCAAATTGTAGATGAACATCAGATGATCCATGCAGTATCTGACAATCCACTAAACTATTTTCCAATATTCTTTACTAAGATTAACCATGTACCTACTAACTATACTGACTACATATGATAACTTAGCCTTGAATGAGCCATGTCATGCATAAAGGACCCAATTGCACAAGAATATAAAACCTAGGACATGTATTGAATCTTTTCATCTAATTGAGGAGATAAAGAAGATAATGGTTTGAAGTGTGCTGTTAATGGATAACTGACATGCTTGGCTTTCGGCATATTAAATTTGTAAAGGACTTTCTCAATATATCGCTTTTGACTTAGATACCACTTACCTGCCTTTCTGTCCCTCTAAATCTTTATTCTAAGTATCTTCTTTGCAACTCCCAAGTCTTCCATTTCAAGCAAAACTGAGCTGTGTTTTTACCCTTTCTATTTGTTTTAGGTGTTTGACTTCTATCAACATGTCATCAATATAAAGAAGTATATACACAAATGAACTGTCTATTGTCTTCATGAAGTAAACACAACTCTCATAGATATTTCTTCTAAAATCATGAGTGCTTATCAAATAACATTGTCTAGGTGACTACTTGAGACCATAAAGAGACTTCTTCAACAGACAAAAGTAGTCCTCTTTTCTTGAGGCTACAACCCCTTTTGGCTATTACATGTAATGTCCTCTTCAAGTTCTCCATACAGGATTGTAGTCCTTACATCTAACTAATCTAACTCAAGATTATCCATGGTCACAATGCCCAATAAAGCTCGAACGAAACTGTGGTTTACAACAGGAGAGAACATCTTGTTCACATCTCTGATAATTTTTTTTTTTTTTTTGAAGAAATCTCGAATATTATAAGTTCAAATCAACTTCTACTAAAGCCACTACTCCTAATTAATTACGATCTTAGAATCAAGACCGATATTGTTTTTAAATTCTAACCCATTAAGACTTGATAATTTAGCACCTATAAATAACCATCGTATCTAAATTTGGATAACATAATTTGATTAATGTAGGTAAATAATTTGGACAAGAAAATGAGTTTACGGCGTTATTGATTAACTTGAGTTCAAATTAGACAATGGTTAATTTAAGCTATGTCAAGGTGACGCGTCATGAGTTAACAAATTAAATTTTCAGGTCCTTACATTGCAAGTGATGGATGTATGAGCCCAAACAAGCCATGAAAATATAGGAGTTTGTTCTTTAATTCTTTTGATTGTATTTTGTGCATTTACACATATTCACGAAAATAGTGTAGTTTTATACTTGAATTACTTCTATAGTTAATCGGATTTTGAGTTGTGCTATTTGAACAAAAGCACATATAAAAATTTTAACAAAATTGACACATGGCACAATCTTATTTTTCAACACATTATATAACTTTTACTTCAATACTAGTCACATAAGACACATGTCAATTTTGTAACTCTTTTTGTCTATTTATTTGTCCAACTAGAATTATTCCTGGATTTTTTGGTGGCATATGAGCTTATGGATTCTCCATCAGAAATTTTACCACATTACCCATGGTGTTTTAAATTGAATTCTACTACATTCAATCTAGTTCTAATCTCCAATGCACGGTCTTGGGTCATGGGTCGTGTAGAGGAGAAAGATAAAGAGAAGATTATTTTAATTTAATGTGGGTGCAAAGAGGTGTAGGAAACAGAGAGAGAGAGAGATATGTAAAATATAAATAAAAGAGATAGATAGAAATTAAAAAATAATGATAAAATAGTAGTGGAGAATCTGGATATGAATATGTATTTTTAGACATTACACGTAACATGAGGAAGGAAAAATGATGAAAAATACTGTAAATGAGAGAAAAACGATTAAAAAAATAGAAAAAATAAACATATAGACCCACAAAAATTTTTTTTATCTTTTTCGTTCCTCATGGATCATGAACCTAGACTTTAAACGTAGAAGATGCTCTAACTAGCTCTACATTTGCTAGTGTTAGTGGTAGAGCCACTAGGGGAGTCCTTTGACTTCATGAAGTTTTGTGTACTCAAACACTATTAATGATTTCATTACATGTAAAAAAGTTTCATTTTTCTATTTTTATAAAGTTTTGTTTGAAAAAGAAAAAAGAAATAAAATAAGTCGTGTACCACTAGTTAAAGGATTATAACGTTGCCATTGTCCCGCGCTAAATTTTCTTCTTCGCTTTGCCCCCCACTACTTTGGACTTAGGCTGTGTAGGCTTAAACTCCTTTTTCTTTTTCTTTTCTTGTCTTTTCTTTTTTTTTTTTTTTTTTGAAAAATTGTATTCTTAACTATTTAACTGGCTAGTTTATATTGTCACATTTTTGACTTTTTTTTTTTTTATCGAAATAAATGTTGTCTTGCTTTTGTATGTTGAAGAGTTCATTCCGCTTTTGGGATTTTGAAGGCTGATGAAGGGAGATTGCGTGTATTAGATCATTCATTCTAGAAAGATGATGATTTCAAAATTGACATTGTGACATTCAACGAATACAGTCAAGTTGAGAAGAAAAAAAGGGGTAGCCACACTTTTCTAGTTTTTTGCACTATTTTGTATTTGATTTTGCAATTTTTATAGTTAAAACGTCACTGCGATTCATTTTCATTTTCTTGTAATCCATATTAAACATCTTGCTACATAAGTAAATATAAAAGAACATAAACAGATATCAATTCTCATTTGGAAAGGAGTATCTCTCTTATGATAACACTTTTTCAGCCACTAATTTTATTTACATGAACAAAACCTCAATTAAAAAATGTCATTCAAGTGCCATACTATGACTCTTAGCCAAGTAGGGATGGCTATTTAAACCTACTCGAACTGTAAAACCGAGTGGCCCTGTTCTATACAGGACAAATTTTTCCCGGATTGGCGGGTCGAGTTGTTTCGGGATGAATCGGGCCATGGGTTGAGTTGGGTCCGTCTTGACCCTAACTTAAAGTAAAAGAATTTTAAAATAAATTGAAAATAGGGGGGGAATGGAGAAAATATTAAGAAAATTTAAATATGAATCCATAAGCGCACATACAAATTAGTGGAAAGGAGAAAGTGTGACATATACTGAGTATTTCAATAAATGTCTCTATAGTGTCTCCTGATCAAAATTGCGGAACTTACCCTATCTAAAATTGTTGAGAATTTAGGCCAATATAATTCACAAATTACGCTGTCATTGTTTTAGAAAATTTAACCAAGACGAAAAAAATAAAAGACGAAGATAAATTAAAAAAATGTCAAAACTTTCCATTATGAAAGTCTCTTACAATAATAAAGAATTTTCACTCACCATAGAAGCATTCCCCAAGTATTAAAAGAAATATCACAAATTTTTCTATACATGATCAATTTCTCTACTTGCACATCCTGGAAAGATACAAGAAATTTTAAGAGACTAGGTAACTGTTTTTCTTCACAAGCCTATGTAACCCGACTTAAGTTATCCGGGAAAAATAATCCCGAGTTTTAATACATCTAATTTTTTACCCTTTGAACAAATGTACGAAAAGTTAAAAGAAAATTCTCAAGGTGTTAGGTTCACCAATTTTTAACTTAACTTGTTTGTGCAATAAACAGGAGAAAAATTAACACCTTATATTTATAGGGTTAGTTAACTTGAAATACAAGAAAATTCCTTTTCCTCTAAGAAATCTTATTTCTTTCGGTTTTAATTTTTGAATTATTTTGACAACATAGCCAAGAAATATTACACGAAAATCTATAAATTTTACCAAACTGGTTAAAATTATCCTTGAGTGACTCTCAATTCGAATGCTTTGATTTTTATCTCGTTATTGAAAATCATAATTTCATCTTGTTAATGCTGGATTATCTTGTGGGATAGCAATCAACATTAGTAATAATAATAATAATAATAATAATAAAGTTTCTTTTTTTTTTTTTTTTGCCCCTGATATGGTGCTTCTTGTTATCACGACGCTGTTGACTGTTTAAAATTATTTTGATTATCACCAAAGTATAGAAATTCCCTAAAATCTTAATACAACCAACTAATTAAATCGATAAAATCATTTGCACAGAATCAGTTTTCTTCTTTTGGCACGAACTTAGCAAAATTTTTACGAAATCTGCATGTAATTCACAAAAAATCTGCACATAATTTGTTCAGAATCATCCTAGACATTGAGTTAGTACATGAAAAGAAGAGAGCTTTTTTATTCTTCATATCCACTTCTGGTAATTAATGGATTTAATGGCAAGATTTATGTGGTTTAATAACATCCAAATGTGTTTATTTACCATTTATCAAGAGTTCAATTAGTCTTCCCAACAATTCCCCTGTAATAGTACAAAAAATGAATTTATCACATCGGTTATTTTTTTAAGAATATTATCAACATTTCAAATGCTATTAATTTTTGGATAAATCTATTTGTACATATAGATATACATTTGGGTTTATAGAAAGGGTATGAAATTATAATCTCACACGTGCTTTAAAGGTCTGAAATTTAACAATAAATTGAGTTATATGAATTCATATGTCATACTATGGTACTCTTAGAGTAAAAAAATTATCTATTTATTTATTTTGAAAATCTAGAGTATTAGAATTTTGTTACATATTGGATTGTCCTTGATTTTTTATATAAAGATAGATGTGAAATTCATTGATTTATAATGGTCATTTATCTAGATCATGGTAAAACTTTGTTTCCACCAAAGTGTGCCCCTCTTAGACTCAAATCTCGCGGTCTAATATTAGATTAAAATTACGTAAAAGGCTTAATAATATAAAATGAAATTTATTGACTGTTTGACTTTTCCTGTCATTTTTGTACACAAAGCACAGTTTGAGAGGACAAGTAACAACTTTCCGAATTGGTCCCAACAAGAAGGTTTTTGTGACTAATACAAGGTCAGCATCAACCAACGTAATTAATTTTCAATATTGTGAGCTGGTCAAATATATAATTTTTCAATGCCCAACTAAAATTAGGCTAGTCATGAAGTCGCTTTCCAATTCAAAAATTGCTTTTAAAAAAATACATCTATTGTTGAAAATAATTTTCCTTGTTGACAAAGCAATTTTCGTTTAAGTCATCTTAAACAGCGGTCATGAATGAACATAAATGCGTAAGTGTTACCCGTTCATCACTACTTTTAAAAAGCGTTATTTGTCCATCACTGATATGGTTTCTGCCCGTTAGACTTAACGGAATATTTTACGTGGTGTAATGGCTACGCCACCACGTGACAAATTCGTTACTTTAATTGTTACTAAAATTATTTTTTTGATTGCTACACCATCATTGGACTTATTAATAGGTTACTAAATAATTACTCAACTTTGATGCGTTACTGGTTCGCCATTAAACTTACTTTAATTTATTGAGTTATCACTTAATCTTGATATGTTTCTTCTTAACTTTTTCATTAAGCCACGTAAGATTTCTGTTAGACTCGATGAATGTGTAAAACTTTTGTTAGTTCAATGATGGTTGATTAATATTTTTATAAGTTCAGTAATTAAAGGGTAACATGTTGAAATTCAATAATGATTTAGTAATATAAGGGTAAGTTTAGTGACGAAATAAGTGTTTGACACCCGGTTTTTCTACAGAAACAAAGTAGACTATGTTAAGCAACTTGCTTAGTTATAAAAACACACGAAATCACAAGTGGTTTTATGAAACTACATGTGGTATCTTACTCTTTTATAATAATAACTACGCGGCCTCTTTAACAAGAACCAACGTCGTTTTCCCTAAAAATTTAGCCCCATGAATGACTATTTCCAAAGAAAGTATATTGGTTTTATATCTATCTATTGTACAAGGGAACAAAATAAAATAAAGCAAAAGAGTAAAATTTAATTGACATTATAGGTCACAAAAAAAATTTCTTAAAATGTAGTGTACAGTAATGTTATAAAATTACATTAAAGATCTACAGGAAATCATCTTGCAAGTATCAAAATTCTAATAAGAAATTGTTAATATATATACAGTGGCGGAGCCAGAAAATTTTGTTTAAAGGGGCAAAAATTTTCTGACAAAAAAAATGAAAACAATAGAAGCTGAATAATGACTTTTTTTTTATTTTGTTATTACAATTGTTCTCAACAAGTTTTCACATTGATAACGTCGTGATTGAGAGCTTGTTCTTAGGAACTTTATGAAAAATAAAAAATTTATCAAATCAAATACCAACCACATACTATTCACATAAACAAATTTTCACACTTTTCAATAATCTTTCTTTACATTTCCACCATATATTTTCCTACAAATTTAACTTTCCTTTGCATAAAACTCTCAAGAACATCAACTTTGTCAAATACATCTTTCAATGTAAGCAATGAAGTTATATTTTAATTATTGATCTCCGATTTGATACCGCAACAGTCTTGACAAGATTCATTGCAGAAAATACTATCTCCATCAGAAGAATTAAAGCCGTTGTCACAGGCCTATAAACCAATAGATGTAATTGGTTTTATTTTTTTTTGTGGTCAAAACCAACTTCTTTGCAAGATTACTTATAATAATTAAAAAAATTAGATATGAATCAAACTAATTATAATAACGACCATTAACAAAGAAAGTAACTGATTATTAATATAAGCAGTTTTAAGCAATCTTAAACAACTTATTTTTCAGTAAACAATTTAATGGTTTGGGAATTCTAATAACATTTAAGTGCATTACATTGAAAAATTCATAAAAATTCACAAATCACAATAACATGTTAACTATTAAACATTATATATTATTTATAATTCAAATTATATAGGATCAAGAATTTAAGAAATAATAAGTGATTAAAATGTTTATAGGTCAAATTGTGAAAAAAATTGTGATTATTTCGTAGATCTTGGTGGATGACCATAACCGCGATGAAACAGTTTACAAATTGTGTAAAAAATATGGAAAACGCAATATGTTGGATATAAACATGAGTCGAGCCATAATGAAATATGAGATTTTTCCAATTTTTTATGTCGTAGTCAACTAGTAGTATGGTGGAATATGAATTGTGAATTGAATTAGTCTAAATAATATTATTAAGTTATGTTTTAAGGTTGCATGCACCGAATGAACGAAAGTCCAAAACCGATTTTGCCTTTTCCATTTCCTTACCCTTGGCAGTGTAATCGAAGAAATTGTCCTTTTCTTTCTTTTTTTTTTTAATAATAACTCATGAAGTTTTTCAAAATCAATTGCCCCCCTTTGCCCACAAGTCCCTCCGCCCCTGTGTGTGTATATATATATAGAGAGTACTGCCGTCCTAAAATAATAGTCCTATTTCTTTTTTCATATATATTAAGAAAATTCATTTGATATAGTATTAGAAAGGTAAATTTTAACATCATTTTTTATTACATTATTTCATTTATTAATTATACACTTTAATAATTCTATTTTTGTGATAACAATGCATATTAAATAAGGTCATATAAAAGAACTAATAGTTCAACTACTTTCTAAAAAGGAAATTGAACCATAATTTGAGGTGCACAAAAAAGAAAAATTAAACCATCTTTTTGGGATGTAGGTGGTATATAATGGTGATGTTATGCATCTAGTAAAAAATGTTAGGCCTTGTTATGTTTTAGTTTTTAAATTTGTATTTTCATTTTCTATTTTTTATCTTTAATGTAATTTAAGGGAAAAAAAAACTTTTTTTTCCTTTATTTTAGGTGTTTTCAATTTTTTAGTTTGAAAATCCCCCCGCCCCTCCCGCAGCGAAAAGAAAAAAAAAACCTTAGTACTTTTTTCTTTGTTTTGGGTGTTTTCAATTTTTTTTTTTTTTTAACAAAAGTTTTCCTACTTTTTACACTAATAATATGTGAATTTCTACATTTTTTTTTGTATATAAATATCGACGGTACCTCAAGATTTACCACAGTATAAAAATACCTTTTTTTTTAATTACTTACCGGCTAAAGTTAAAAATAAACAAGTAGTTGAGTACAGTTTCCTAAGAGGTCCAAATCTCAAACATCAATCATCAATTTTCCTTAGCTGCATGGTTTGACCTTAACTTCGTCCTTCTAGACAGCCAAATCACGACAGTTCAACAAACCCACGTCTTTTTACGACCAGACTTCCTATAAATACCCACCAACTAATTTGTAACCAGAAGAAACAACCGCTGAGGTTAATTAACTGATCATAGCAAGAAATGGCTGATCAATCCTGCAACAATGAAGGATTACCAGTCAAAGTAGTGATAATCAACACCCAGTTCGTCGAAACAGACGCAATGAGCTTCAAGTCTGTCGTCCAGACGCTTACCGGTAAGGATTCTTCGGCGTCGCAGCCCCAACAACGCAGTGCTGCCCCGAAAGAGCAGCCAACGCCGAGATCGGCTATTCTTTCGCGCCCGACATCGTTTAGAGATTTCGATAGGATGCTGAGGGAGTGGTTACCACTGGAAGAATCTCAATATGGGGCTTTTGTCCACAAATTAGACTAGTATTATAAGCTAGGATCTGGTTCCTTTGTTAAACTAGACTCATGATTCAGTCCAAGAAGAAAGAAACAGAGAGACTCTGTTGTTAAGCGTTAGAAATGTCAAACATCACGTCATGAATCTGGTTTAGAAAGGAATTAGATTCTGGTTTCATAACCGGAGTGATTATATCTTTTAATTTGAGATTTGCAATTTTTGAAGAATGTACGATACCTATATATTCCTTTAGGATAATGCTTGGACAATTACACATGCGGATCTTGTAGTAAGCTTTGCTCCAAGTGTTCCATCTCATGACAGTTTTAGGGTTGTACCTATGTTATACGAAAATTGGTATATAAAAAGTTTTGTTTGGGCTGTTTTGATTTTAATTGAATGAATGAATATAATTAACTGACCGAAGTACCATCAGTTCGTTAGTTTTAAAGTGGTTCTATACCATCATTTTTACGTATGATTTTAATTATTATTTATTATTATTTTTTTGAAAAGAATTATTATTTATTATTATTAATTACAAATATAGTCACAACTAGAATGACAAAATCAGTCATTACATAAATAACCAGTCATTATATTGTCAATTATTTAGATATACACCCTAAGAAAAAAAAAATACCAGACTAAATTAATGGACCACTATACACCACACGAGATATAATTACCTTATTTCATTTGATTACTTACCCTATAATTTCACACAAATAGTCCTATAGAATTGCAATTGGAATGTATAAAATAAATTAAATTCAGTATAAAGAAACAGTATAAAGAGTTTTGGGGTGGGCTGGGGCCCCCGGGTGGGCCGCGGGGGTGGTGTTAAAGAAGACGATGAAAGGAATTCCAATGAGTATCAGACGTTCGGGTCCGGGTATGGAGCATCTTTGGGGAATTTTAATATTTTCTTTGATTTTCTAAACTTTTTCAATAAATAGTTGCTAATTTTTAATCACTTCAAAAATACTGAAAAACACTATGTTATTCGGCATTTGCATGAATAATAGTGAATGTTATTCTTCTTTTTTTTTCCCCATTTTTATTAATTTTTTATAATAATATTTTTCAGACACCCATCCCCAATCCAACTGCATCGACTGGATTTTTTTTAAAGCAGAATATATTGACACCACTATTTTTTTATAAATGTAGTACATATTAATTATATCTATAGCCTCTGAATATTATTTATTTTCAAATTTATATTCTCAGCATTTTTGTTATATTCTTCTTTTACGACCGTCTACGCATTATTACCTCTTGTTTTAAACAGCAATTTTTGTTCGAATTTTTTTGTCACCATACTTTCAAATTATCAATAAAAATAATTAATTGCACTTAACTATTTCTTATAATTTACTAATTAATACATTTGAGCAGCTTTCTTAACTAAATTT
This sequence comes from Nyctanthes arbor-tristis, assembly GCA_963692815.1. Lineage (NCBI taxonomy): Eukaryota > Viridiplantae > Streptophyta > Magnoliopsida > Lamiales > Oleaceae > Nyctanthes > Nyctanthes arbor-tristis. The sequence continues at coordinate 25,920 of CAVNYN010229806.1, forward strand.
TTGCACAAAAAAGCTTTATCACATACCCAGAATACTAGTAAATGAAATTTTGAGAATAAAAATGTGACGAAAAAAGTTAGGAATATAGATGCAATGACTAGAAAAAGTTAAGGTTATGAAATGCAATTAAAATGTGGTACTGTTATAAAAAAGTATTGTGTCAATATAACCACTATTTTTTTAGTTTTTCGTTTTTTCTTTTTATTTTACTTTTCTTTTTCTCTTTACCCATTTTTATTTTTCTTCTCTTATTTCCCTTTTTCTTTCTTTGTTATCTCTATTTTCTTTTTAATCATTTTTTAAAATTCATATAATATCAATTATTTCACGTTTCAATACATATAATACATGATGTTATAATTAAATATTTTAAACTCATTTAATGTGATATATGTTACGCAAATAACATGTTAAACAAATAACATAGGTTGTTGCACAGAAAAACATAGCTTGTTATATAATAACATAGACTGTTTAATAGCATGGATTGTTAAACAATGGACATGAACGAATATAGATATGTAAGTCCTACCCGTTCATCACTGCCCATTAAACTTAAGGAATATCTTACATAGCATAATGGCTACGCCATGTGGTAAATTCGTTACTTTAACCGTTAAGCTTACTTTTCGGTTACTAAACCACCCCTGGGCTTATTTTTAGGTTATTAAATCATTACTGAACTTTGATGTCCTACTCGTTAGTCATTCAACTTATCCATAGCTTAAGTCATCACTTAACTTTGACATGATACTTTTTAGCTTTGCTGTTACGCAACATAAGATATCTTTCGTTAAATGTAATGGCTAGAAATCCTTTCAGTGGTGAATAAGCAACACTCTAAGTCCAGTGATATATAGTTACATTTTTAAATTGTTTAGTAATACATGGGTATGTTTAATGACTGAATAAGTATTTAATCCCATGATAATAACTATTTTGAAAGAAAATGAATAGATTTTATTGTTATCTAGCTATTGCATTAGGGAAGAAAATAAAATAAAATAAAGCAAAAAAAGTAAAATTTTACTGACACCATATGTCAAAAAAAAACCTTAAAATAATTGGGTGTAATAATAATGCAATAATAACATTACATAAAGAAGAATAAAATACAGAAGAAAACATCTTGTAAGTTGCAAGTATCAAACTCTTACAGGAAATTGGTACAGTATATAGAATCAATGTTGTTATGCATCTGGTCGGTAATTTTACAATTCCATGTTATGTTTTAGTGTTTAAACTTGTTATTTTGCTGTAAATATATTACAGTGTGAATGACTAACTTTGAAATCTTAATAGCCATCGTATCTTGGCCACTACTTCAAAATTATTTACTTGCACACTAAGATTCTTGGGCATTGTTCCTGTATAAATAGTACTCTTTGTATTGTGAATAATTACACACATCTTTACAGATAATTATCCATCTCTATTGTGAATAATTATTGTATTTAGTGAATGATTATTATGCCCCAAAAACCCTAGACTTATATCTATAAATAGGTTGCTTTGGTTCTCAGATTGGTATATAATTTACGAGTTTTCTCTTTAACTTTTTTCTTTTTCTATTCTAATTTCGTCTAGTTTATAACATGTTATCAGCTCGAGAAGCTCGGAAAATTTTTTCCTTATATTATCTAAAAGTTTTTGCTTCATCCATAGTTTGAGTTTTGAGAATTCTTTTACAAGCAATTGAGAAAATTTGTGGTAGTCTCGTTTCTTTGCTTCAAGCATCTGCTACTATTTCCATCTATTGATTTTGTCTTTTTCTTATTTTTCTTTCATTGCATAAAGGATTGATATATTGTGCATCATAGATTTTTGGTTATCATGTTTAGATAATTATTATTAATGTTTATGTAATTCCAATTACTAATTATCAATTCAAAATTTAATTTAATGTGGATGCTAATCCATGTTTAATAAATCATCTAATAAACTTATAATTATTGTGGTTTCTTGAAGAAACACGATAATTCAAAAATCGATCAAGAATCCTGAATATTATTTAATTTAGATATTATATTTTGTGATCGATGAAGAATCACAATTTATGCTCCATATTCCATAAGAATATGTTTGACTCTTAACGAGTCTTGGCATATATTATTCTTGTGGTTCCTCTAGAATCACCAATTACATATCATATTTTAGAAGAATATGATTGGCTTTAGAAAAGCCATATGAGATTTGTCGTGATTTCTGAAAAATACAATTCAGTAATTCTTAATAATCCTGAAGATTATTAAGAATTAATACGTTGTGATTTCTGAAAAACAAAATATGGTCTCGTCATATTCTAATTGAATATAATGTGCTCCTAAAAAGGACGATATATGAGATTTATACATGTATTTTCTTTAAGAAAAATATTATAAATAAATATTCTTGAAGAATATATCATATTGCTTATTATGAAGCAATTATTTCTTTTTTGTATTCGCTATATAGATTATTTATTTTTTATTGTATTATTTACTTTTAGTTAATTACTTTAGTTAGATTAAATAAGTTGTTGCTCAAGAAGCAACACAACCAATTATAATATTCTGAAGAATATTACATGTCATGAAGAGTAATTTATATTGGATCTAAAGATCTAATTTATTTGATAATTCAATATTCCTGAAGAATATTAATCTATTGCTCCCAAAGTAGCAATAACCCAAATTAGTTCCAAAAGTATAATTTCCTATGCTCCTGAAGTAGCATATGTCTTCATGGCGATGGAAATTGGTGATATGTTAAACAGTACTCTCTGAAAGAGAGTATAAATATTCATGTCCTGTTGATATTGAATTTATGACTTTAAATATCATAAAGTTACACAAATTGTCAATATCACCAAATTTCAATTAGTTGCCCGTGACATATCGTCAAGAAATTCTTTGAATAGGCCATTGATGCTATAGTGTATCTAATCTCAAGTGGTTTCGGTAAGACAATAAAAGAAGGAAACATATATAAAGATAGTGTAAAAGCACTTAGCCTCCTTTGTTATCATCTCCATGATAACTTGAAAGTTGAGTACCTTACCATTAAAGATCCACACGATATATGACAAATCATGTGTACACCCCACTGGTTTCACTACACTACTTGGAGCAAATGTAACATCTCATTGTGAACCATGGGTGAAGACGTGGAAAAACTCATGAACAAAGCCTTAACAGTTGATGCATAAAAGCGTCCAGTAATGATAGTTTATCTAAAAAGGAGCATGAAAACGCATTTAGCTCATATCTGTCATATGGAAAAATATTCCGCAGATCTCTAACTAGTAGCCAATCAATGGAAAAAGGAAAGTAGAGATTAATTTCCTTGATTATGATGATCAAGTAGTGACTCACTTCGATGTTTCTGATTACTTTACCAATCTACAACGGAATATTGGTAACTTGATTGGTGGTTAATCATAATAAATTGTTCTAATTGATAATACAGCTACGCGCACTTTGAATTAAAATTAGCTGAAAATAATATTAATATTATATATCAGGTGCATTGAATATCATCAAAAGCTCTAGAAAGGCTTGTTTATTTTGACAAATAATACTATATTGTATATTATTATGCACTTTAGCAAATTAAAAAGAAATTTGCTGGTGTTTAAAGATATCCAACGGACGCTACATTGAGATTATGTAAAAAAAATAATAATATTTTTGCATAAATTCCTTTACATCTGGCCGAAAACAAATAAAGGAAAAATTCTTGGCACTACGACCTGGAATGTATTATACATTCATAAAAGCAATTGACATAAACCATATTACAAACCTCAAGTTCGTAGATCAAAAGAGTTTTATACCTTAGCGTGATAGGTTTAGGCATATATAAGCAACTATGATGGGGTAGATAATTCACATGGATAAAATCTAAAGACCCAGAAGTTTCTTTTAACAAATAGTTTTCCATGTTCTACTTGTGAGCAAGGAAGTTAGTCATCAAACCTTCAAGTATGAAGGTTAATATTAAATCTCTAATTTTCTTGGAAAGAATTCATGGAGATATATATGGGCTGATATACCCACTATGCGGACCGTTTATTAATTTATGGTATTGATTAATGTTTCTACTGGAGGTCCCCGTGTTCGCTTGCTTTCTACTAGAAATGCAGCTTTCTGCTAGACTACTTACTCATATAATAAAACTAAGAAGCCCAATTCTTCAGTCAAGAAAATTCATCTTGATAATGCTGGTGAGTTTGATCTCAAGCATTCGGTGATTATTGCATGGTAATTGGAATTGAGATTGAACATTTAGTTGCTCGTGTTCATACTCAGAATGGTTTAGCAGAATTGTTCAGTTAATTATTAGACCATTGTTTATAAAAAACTCCCAACTTTTGTTTGGGATCATGCCCTATTACATGTTGTAGTGATGGTCAGTATAAAGCTAATCATCTATCGTCAGTATTCTTCCATGAGGCATGTCTTGGGTTGAGAATCTGATGTCTATTGCTTAAAAAGTTTTGGTAGTGTTGTTTAAATATATTACTTGTTATATTGGATCAGAAGTTCAATATTATGGAAATTTTATTATTTAGCATGATCAGTTAGACCACTCCAGTTTGTTGATAGTAAGAACTATTGAGAATCATGTGAAGAATAGAAGATTTTTCCATTTAAAAGAATTCTCGTGTTCTGTAAGTTCTCAGACAATTTGATTATTAATAATCACTAACTCTTTGAAATTGAGTTCTGAATATATTTGGAAAATATTCAAAGTGAATAGTGTGGCCCACTCACCCTTTATGTGAACCTTATAGATTATTTATAAATTTGGATCCACTAGAAGTCACAAGTCAAACTCATAACCAGAAATTTGCGAGAATATTTGCTTAATTGATTGATTATTAACAAAAGTTCCAGCTATCATAAGAGATATGTATCTTGCTAGTAAATTTTATATCAAAAGTCATTACTTATTCATATATTGATTGAGATATTAATTGTCTATGGTTAGTAAAATAATATTGTACACCTCAATTTATTTGCTACACCAGATTGAGAATAAATCATTTGTGTTTAAGTGGTATTGATCTTTTACTTGCAATAATTTTTATATAACATACCAATTGAGTATATGGCACCCTCTATATTTGGCTGATAGTTAGAAACATTCATCTAAAGTTGATAAGTGCGATATGTATAGTAGCTCCATCAAGCGTAAAGATGGATATTATTGTAATACTGAGAATATATAATGGATTTGAATCCTTATTTGTATGCTTCATCCATGAAGGATGAACATGTTTTTCTGACTTTTTCTTAAATTAAACAGTCTTTTTAGCATTAGGGGGCGGAATTAATAGTTGATAACAAATATATGAAATGCTCAATTGTACTCCTCGCATGTATGATGCAAACTTGAAGTTTGCAAGATAGTGTGTATTTCAGATTACTGACTGCATAGTTACAATAGATATACTAAATTAAATACAGCAGTTTGGATTGATATAAATACTATAAGAGGATCTGAAATATTAATGGCAGGCCTGAATCATGACGTGGTCGATTCCAAAATTAAGATCCATGAAAAGAGATATAGAGCAGATACTTGTGATGGTTCTCTTGAGATATATACTCCAAAAGAGCATATAGACATAACTATTAAAAAGTGTCCAAAGAGACCCGGGTACCTGAAATTACTGAAATAAAAAGATCTAGATAAGTTATATCTATATTGAAACCAGATGGAATCGACAAGAAATAATAGTCAACTACATATGCTCATGAACTCAATAAATAGCAAGGATGATGAATAAATTTCATCAAAATTGTTGACATTAAATATTGGCTAAAATAAAAAAACAATCCCGCATATTGTTACAATTCTATAATATGACAATTGATAGTTATACTAAAAGAATATTAAATATGTGGTGGATGTTATTGAAATCTAAAATTTTATTTGACTGGCAATATATGAAAATATACCATTAGATTTGATATGCTTGAAAGAAGCATGTAAAGGAACTTAAATTTCTTGTGTACATTGCCAGTTGATATAAAGGAGATACGCATTATCTTCTTTTTTCTTTGATTAAGGTTTTATCTCAATGGGTTTTCCTAGCAATATTTTTAACGAGGCAACATCGATGACGTATCTAAAGAATTACGATCTCTCTTTTTCCTTCACTTAGATTTTTTCTACTGGGCTTTTTCCTTGTAAGGTTTTAACCCGGCATATTCTCTATGGAATAAATGTTTTTGATATATATGATATAAATTCTCAATATAAAACTCCTAAAGAGTTGATACTGCCTGGCGCAAAATATATTTCAAAGTATTAAAGATATTGAAAAGATGTGAATGGCTAAGCATGAGAACCATGGTGGCCAAAATTAAGGGGGACAACTTTACTCTTTTTCCTTCGATTAGTTTTTGTCCCACTAGGTTTTTTCCAAACGTGGAGTTTGATAAGACAAATGTTGTATAGAATAGTCATTCAAGGGGGAGTGCTATAAATAATTATTGTATATAATGAATGACTATTGTACCCCTGAAATCCTAGACTTGTATCTATGAATAAGTTGATCTAGTTCTCATATTGATATACAATTCACAAGTTCTCTCTCTAACTTTTTTCTTTTTCTATTATTTTCTTCTAGTTTATAACAATCTCTTCTTTCTTTCTCTTATTTTCAAATCATGTTATCAACGAGATTTGCTTCTTTTCTTTGCTTAGACAAATTTTGATTTGCAGAGGTATGTGGGGAACTTGTTTTGACTTTCTCACCCTCCATTGCATTCATATTCATGTTAAAGTTTGCTTTACAATTCATCTATCCTTTGTTAATTGTATTTTTGAGACACGTGCACTAACCCTAAACTTCTTTGCTGATTTTATAAATTATATTACTGACTATACATTTATATTTTTTCATATAGCACAATTATCTTATTATGTGATCTTAGTAGTTTATGTATATAATATTCATATACATTATGTTTGATGTAATTATTCATTATTTGTCTATACTTATCGTGTTTCCTGAAAAAATATGAGTTTCTAATTCTTAATATTCCTAAAGATTATTAAGGTTTGATCATTGTTGCTCTTAAAATAGCACAACTAATTACAATATTCCAGAAGAATATTGATCTTTTGCTCTTGAATTAACAACACTATAAATTAATTCGGAAAGTTTATGTCCTCCTGAAGTAGCGTATGCCTTGATATATTGTATTGACCCTAAATATGGTGATACATGAAATAATGCTCATCCTTGAAGGATAGCACAATATCCATGTCTAGTTGACATTGATTTTTGTGACTTTACATAATTATTCAGAAATTAACTTGGTTAATTTTTCAATATAGATTCACAGAAATAGAAAATATCATTAAGCTTGAGTTCATTGCACTTGACATATCCAACATGAATTATTTGTCATCAGCTCTTGATGCCGATGTTCATCTGATCTCAAAGTGCTTAGGGAAGATAGTAAAAGAAGAAAACATGGAATCCCAGCAGGAACCGTGCAAAAACACCTTTTTTCCTTTGTCATCAATCTAGATGATGATTTGAAAGTTGAGTGCCTCACTATTAAAAATCCAGAGGAACTATGGAAAGATTTAAAAGAGAGGTTTGACCATCCAAGAACTATATTCCTCCATCGTGCGTGCTATAAGTGTATACATCTCCGGTTGTAGGATTTCAAAAATGTGAGCGAATACAATTCTGAGTTTTTCAGAATTGGCTCTAAATTGAAACTTTGTGGAGAAAAAATAACTGACAAGGATATGTTGGAAAAAACATTCACCACCTTTCATGTCTCGAATGTGCTCATGCAGTAGCAATATCGAGAGCATGGATTCAAAAAATACCTAGAGTTCATATCCTATTTACTGATAGCTAAACAAAACAATGAATTGCTCATAAAGAATCATGAATTACATCTACTGGTTCCACAGCATTGCCTGAAGCAAATATAACATCTTATAATGGAAGTGGACGTAGATACGGTCGCGGACACAAACGTAGGCATTGGCGTGGGCGTGGATAAACTCATGGACAAAGCTCTAGTAATAAAAAGCATAAAGCATCCAATAACAACAGCTCATCTAGAAAGTAGCATGAAGAACTATGCCATAGATGAGGCATAAAAGGGCATTAGGCATGTACTTACCGTACAGCAAAACACTTCACGGATCTCTATCAAAAGTTAATCAAGGGAAAAGAAAAGTAGAGACTAATTTCCTTAACTATGACGGGGCAGTTGATGTGACTCACTTGGATGTCTCTGATTTCTTTGCTGATCCTTCGTCTAATTCTTGGTGGTGTGCTAGAAGATATTAATTAGTTTATTTAAAAAAAGCATTACGTTTATTATTTATTTAAGTACTTTTGATTAGGAACTTATGTTTTGGAGATTTTAATTTTCATATCTACATATATATCTTTGATTGATCACATTAGATTCAGTCTTTAAAATCTTTTTCAAATATTTTTGTAGATTTATAATGGAATATCGTGGTATCTATCTAGCGGATAGTGCAATTGCACATAACATTCTTTAGGACACAAAATATTTTTTGGAATTAACATTAACTGGGGATAATGTTAATACTATATTAGGTGCATCTAATATCATTAAATGCTCCAGAAGATCTTTTATTATTCTAGAAATAATACTAAATTCACTTTACTCCAATAAATATTCGTTGCAATAGATGTCACATTGAGGTGATACAAGAAGATAATAATAAGTATCTCTGCACAAATTCCTTTGTATCTGACCAGAAGCAGATAAAGGAAAAATTCTTAGCACTATCATTGTAAATGTATTAAACATTTACAAAAGAAATCGAGACAAACAATGTCATGAACCTAAAGTTCGTTTACCCAAAGAGCTTTATACTTTGGCATGATAGATTTTGGCATTTAGGAATGACTATGATGCATCATATAATTAATAACTCACATGGGCATCACAACCTTTTGGTATTGGACCAAAAAATCCCACATGTATTGAAATCTCCCAAGAAAGCTAAAGATTGGTAGTATTTGATCTTGAACTCAATCAAAACCAACTCAAGTAAAACTAGGAAAATGAGCTTTAATCCCCCAAGAGTAATGGATGATAGAACTCAAGATATAGGATTAAAATTTCAAGATAAATCAACCCTTATAAGTTCATTAAATTCAATGAAGAACATTGAAAGTTCATAGCCACCATTTGTGTTTTCAAAATACAAGCAAGCCCTAATTGATAATAGAAAGGTCCTACATATAGTAGAGATTGATTAGAACAAAAGAAATTACAAGAAAAATATGAAAAACAAGACAAAAATAGGCTTCAAACTCGGGTGAAAATTTTGCCTATACTGGTGCGTCCGTAGTGCTCTTTGGTGCAACCGCATTGGTCGTTCTGCCTAGAATCAGATCAACTGATATGAACGCACCGTGTTGATGGTGTGGCCAAATCTAAGTTTCTGCAAAAAAACTGCCCAGAATTGAACCACGGTACGCCTGCACGGGTAATGATGTGCGGCGGATAATGACGTGCGGCGGTTAATGACCTCTAAAAATTGCCTTTTTAGTATCCCTTTAACTTCTTGAATCGCTCTTTTAGTCCTCAAACTCTATTTCTTCTGCATGATTGGTCTTTGCTTCAACCAAAATGATTTCTCTTTGCTTTATTACATCCAGATCAAACCCGGCCCTCAATACGTCTCCCATTTGAGCTTGACTTATAAGATGTTGTATTAGTCCCGCCATTGACTCTCAAATCTTTTTTGCTTTTAATCGCTTAACGGGGACCACCGATACACAAACTGAGCTTTGGCTTCCTTGGATCTCATCACATAACCTAAAGTACCAGAAGATTCTCTTAGCAAATGATTCCTCATGTGTTTCCTGTGAACAAGGCAACTTAGTCATTGGACATTCTCGCACAAAGGTTAATATTTAATCTCCAACTTTCTTGAAAGAATTTATGGAGATATATGTGGGCCAATACACTCACCATATTGACCATTTCGTTATCTTATGATATTGATTGATGCTTCCAGTAGATGTTCCCATGTGTGCTTGCTTTCTACTAGAAATGCAATATTTGCTATACCACTTGCTCAAAAAATAAAATTAAGAGTTCAACTCCCTAATTTTTCGATTAAGAAAATTCATGATAACGCTGATGAGTTTAGATCTCAAGCATTCAATGATTATTATGTGGCAATTGGAATTGAGGTTGAACATTCAGTTGCTCATGTCTATTCTCATAATGGCTTGACAGAATCATTTATTAAACGCATCTAATTAATTACTAGACCATTACTTATGAGATTAGAACTCCCAATTTCTACTTGGGGTGATGCTATATTACATGCTGCAATGTTGGTCCATATTAGGCGAACAACTCATCATCAATATTCCCCTTTGTAGCTTGCTTTTGGTCGAGAGCCTAATGTCTCTCAATTAAAAAGCTTTGATTATGCTGTTTAAGTACCAATTCCACCCCCCACAGCATACCAAAATGGGTCTCCAGCGAAGGCTTGGAATATATTTTGGATTTAATTCGCCTTCGATTATAAAGTAGCTAGAACCTTTAACGGGTGATCTATTTACTAAACGATTTGTAGATTGTTATTTTGATGAAATGACATTTCCAATATTGGGAAGGATAAAACTACATCCACAAAAGTATCGTGATCTTTCTTAGAATGAAAAAACTCTGTCACATTTTGACCCATGCACTAATCAATGTGAACAAGAGGTTAAAATGATCATTCATTTGCAAAAGGAACTACTGGATGCTTTTGTTGGTACAAGAAAAGTGACACAATCTTATATACTAGTAGTTAATTCTCCAACCACAATTGATGTCCCTGAAGGACATGTTATTGTAGCAAATGAATCTAAAGTACGCCAGAAACGTGGTCGACCAATTGGTTTTAAAGATTCTATATCTTAGAAAAGAAAAGTACAAGACAAGGACCAAACAATGACAAAATTGATTGATCAATAAAATGAAAGTAATGTAGTTCCTGAAGAGCTACATGTGCCGGAAAATAATGAGATTTCAATAAATTATTTGTTACCTCATAAATTATGAGAAAGAGAAAATATCATCGCAGACAATATATTCACCATTAGTGTAGCTCTTGAAATCATGAATGAGAATCTTGAACCGTATTTGGTTAGAGACTATCAAAATAGAAATGATTGGTGAAAATGGAAAGAAGCTATACAAGCAGAATTAAATTCCTTGCAAAATGAAAAGTGTTCGGGCCTATAGTTCGAGAATTAGAAAATGTTATCTCTATTGGATTCAAATGAGCCTTTATCAGAAAGAGAAATGAAAATAATAATGAAATTACGAGATATAAGGCAAGACTCGTAATACAAGATTTCTTTCATAGACCAGGAACTGATTATAAGAAAATATACTCTCCTATAATGGACACAATTGCTTTTAGATTTTTAATAAGTCTGGCTTCACAAAGGCCTGATGTGTGCCTTATAGATGTAATAACTACATATCGTATAGTTCACTTGATAGTGATATATACATGAAAATCCCTGAAGGATTTACAGTGTCACAAGCAAATGATAAACATCCCAAAAATATATTTCAATTAAATTTCAAAGGTCGCTAAATAGGTTGAAACAATCTGGTCGAATGTGATACAATTGCCTTAGCGAATATCTGTTGAAAGAGGGATATAAAAATAAAGATATCTGCCCTTGTGTTTTCATAAAAAACAGATAATGGATTTGTAATTGTAGCAGTTTATGTTGATGATTTCAATCTGATTGCGACTCCTGAAGAACCAATAAACTTCTAAATACTTGAAAAATGAATTTGAGATAAAAGATTTGGAAAAGATAAAGTTTGGTCTTGGTTTGTGAATTGAGCATGTCTATGGACTATTCGTTCACCAATTTTCATATACATAAAAAGTATTCAGCATTTTTATATAGATAAAGTGCATCCACTGGCATCATCTATGGTCGTTAGAATACTTAACGTAGATAAAGATTCATTTCGCCCACTTGAAGAAGGGAAAGAAAGACTTGGTCTTGAAATACCGTATCTTGGTGTATGTGCATTAAATTATCTTGCAAATTGTACTTGACCAGATATAGTTTTTTCTGTAAATCTCTTTGTAAGATATAGCTCTGCACTCATTTTAAGATATTGTGAATGGCGTAAAGCACATACTACATTACTTGAAATGTACCATTGATATGGGATTATATTATTCACAAAGATCCGGATATTCTTTAGTGGGATATGCAACATAAAGCTAAGTCACAAACAAGTTATGTATTTACATGTTGAAGAACTGCTATATCATGGGGATCTGCGAAGAAAAATTTGAGAGTAGCATTGTCAAATCATTCCGAAATCATTGCAGTCTATGAAACAAGTCGAGAATATGTATGTTTGAGGAATATGACGCATCACATTTAAGAGTCTTGCGGATTAGCTTCAACGAAGGAAAGTCCAACTGTATTATATAAAGACAATGCTACTTGTATTGCACAGCTCAAAGGAGGCTATATCAAAGGTGACATGACAAAGTACATTTTTCCCATGTTCTTCTATACACGTGCGCTTAAAAAAATGGCAACGTCGATATTCAACGGATTTGTTCAAGTGATAATGTGGCTGACTTGTTCACACAAAAACCTTACCAATGTCTACATTTAGGAAATTGGTGTGCATTGACTCAAAGATTTGCAATGATCAACATCATGGAAAATAGCTTTACTCTTTTTTCTTCGTTCAGGTTTTGTCCTACTGGGTTTTCCTGAAAAGGTCTTACCGAAGCAATACAATGATAATTTGAAGTTCACTCTATTTTTTTCCTAGTTTGGTAGGTTTTTCTCCTACTGGGTTTTTTGGAACGGATGTTTTTAACAATGCAGTTATTGTATAGATAGTCATTTAATAGGGTGTTGTCAATATATTATAGAGTGAATGACTAACCTTGAAACCCTAATAGCCGTCGCATCTTGGCCACTGCCAGAAATTTTATTTTACCCACACAGGTATGTTATTATGCATGTATACAATATGTGATATACATCCAAGTTACAAGTGTGAGGTGCTTGATACATGACACATATACGTATGCATAATAACATGCATGTGTAGGCAAAATAAAATTACTATGGCCACTACGCCACAATTATTTGCTTACATACCAAGACTTTTATTGGGCATTGTACGTGTATAAATAACTCCCTTTTCTTCTGAATGGTACACACTTTTTTTACAGATAATTATCCATCTCTTTCTTTCTTTCTCTTATTCTTAGAACATATTTCAATTTTTTTTATTTTATGTTTTGAATGTAATTTAGGGAAAATTAATTTTTTATTTTAGGCGTTTTCAAAATTTTTTTGCAATGATGAATTACGATTTTTATTTACATTTTTTTCACTTAAAAGACTCTATATGTCCTTTATTTTATTGTTTATTTTCATTCCTATTATTTTAATAACAATATATACACGCATACGCGCGATAACATATCAATTTGTGAATTTCTTTTACATTTTTGACATTAGTGCAAGAAAATTCACAGATTAATACCACAATTCATTATTCATTGCAAAATAAAATCATATTGAAATTGTTGTTCATTTTGTCCACTCTCATGTCTAATCCGGTGCTCTATACCTCATATGTGACCACTTCAGTCCAACTTGTTGATGCACTTACAAGGCCTCTATCTCAAGTTCAGCTTCAGCAACTTTGAAGCAAGATTGGCATCCCGGATGGCTCCATCACCATGAGGGGGCGTATTAGTGACAATAGTATTTTGTAATTACTTCTTTGTAAATTACCATTGTAAATTATGTTGGAAAAATATGCATTTTGGAGATAACTTTGAGTGGTATCTTATTCTTAATTTGAGATATGAATTCGAATTTGTGTTCTTCTTGTCGAGAGTTTTGAAATCATATATCAATTTGCCCAAAATGATAGTTGGGTGAATGAAAAATTGAGTCTCAAAATTTATCTTAAGAAATGAGGTTAAGTGTTAGGGAAACTTTGTCCCGCATTGAAAAAATAGTATTCCAATAACTTGTTTAAATATATTTACATATTTATAGTCTGTAAATTGTATAGCTGAGATGCAGATCAGAAATACACTCTGGACCTGCGTACATGAATACTAGACCAAAAATGGGCGCCTAGTCTGACTGAGTTTTGCTAACATGAGCTATGAATTTTTTAAACACTTAAACCATGTGTGAGAATGTAAAGAATTGTAACTGATGACTTTTGAGGTTGTTGCCTTTAAATTCTAATAAATTCACAATTTTTTAGGCTTTTTACATGCCTAGCATTGCCTATATAAAGGGCCAAGTTTGACCTTTTTGGACAACGAATTCAAAACACAAATTCTCCATTTTTCATTCTTTAAACCTCGTTCTCGTGATACTGCTCAGGCAGGGATTTTGGTTCGCCTAAGTAGGAATTTCGTAGGTCAGTTCTAGCATTATTCCTCCAGGTCTCGACTGTTGTATCTTGAGAAACAGACGTCTAGCGTATTAGAGACGAATCTGTTTTAAGGACACTGTGTCGAACGCAGGCCTCGGTTTCTGTTTACTTTTTATTTCCTACTGAGGCTTCTGTTTACTCTTTGTTTCCAATAGTGGTCTCTATTTAGCTTTAGTTTTGATAGTGTGTTCTGTTTACATTCTGCTTCTAAAAGTGGGTTCTGTTTATGGTTCTGTTTATATTCTGTTTCTGACAGTGGTCTTTATTTACCTTTTATTTCTGTTTCTAATAGTGGTTTCTGTTTAATTACGTTTCTGTTTCTAATAGAGATTTGTGTTTACCTTCTACTTCTATCAGTGGATTCTGTTTATCTTCTGTTTTTTAACTTGTACTTCAAATTTACTAATATATTCTAGATTATTCTTAGATTAGATATCTAAAAAGTTCGCCTATGTGATGTTTAGGTGGCGCCTATTCTTGAAGCTTGGGCTGCATGCTTCGTCACGCTTTGCGTTTTAGCACGTATTAGTTATGTTTTTTATCATACATTGGTGCGCTTAGGTGTACATAAGCTTAATGTTTGACGATGATGCTTTTCTACGCTTTACACTTTCGATAATACTGAGATTTTCATGTTGCACAGTAGATTTTTTTTTTTTTTTTGGGCAAACACGCACAGTAGATTTTCATACAATGGCATTCTTGTAAATTAATGACTACATGTTTAATGGATACATATTCAATGGAGATGCTTGACAGTTGTACAACCTTTTTCCCCTCTCTCTATATACAGTATCAGAGACCGTTAAACTCAAACTAGCAATTTGATCTGGTTAAGATTTAAATGAGTGGACAGATTTCAATATTAGTCTACTTTAACAAGAGCCACTATCTTGAGAGGTAAGTTAAAAGATAAATCTCACATTGATTAAATATAAAAATATAAATTAACATACAAAATTTTTTTTAACGTGAAATCCCAAACATTTACTACCTGTATAAACATGTACCATACAAATACATTTTTTTTTTTAAAACACCAGATAAAGGTAAAAATAAAGCAAGTGGTTGAATAGAGTTTCCGAAGACGTCCAAATTTCAAATTTCATTCATCAATTTTCCTTAGCTGCATGGTTTGACCTTCACCCAGTCCTAGACCGCCAAATCACGACAGGTCAACACACCCACCACTTTTTACGACGAGACTCCCTTCCTATAAATACCCTCCAACTAATTGTAAACAGAAGAAACAACAGGGCTGAGGCTAATTAACTGATCATTGCAAGAAATGGCTGATCAATCAGGCAACAATGGAGGATTAAAGCCAGTCAAAGTAGTGATAATCAACACCCAGTTCGTCAAAACAGATGCGATGAGCTTCAAATCTGTCGTCCAGATGCTTACCGGTAAGGATTCTTCGGCGACGCAGCCCGAACAAAGTGGTACCTCCCTGAAAGAGCAGCCGGTGCCAAGACCGGTTCTTTCTCACCCGGCCTCCTTTAGAGACTTTAATAGGATGCTGAAGGAGTCGTTATAACCACTATATGGGGTTTTTGCCGAGGAATTAGACTAGTATTAGCTAGGATCCGTTTCTTCTGGTTCCATAGCTGGAGTTATTATACTTATTTGGATTTATTTTTATATAATTCTTTTAATTTGAGATTTACAATTTTGAAGAATGTACGTACCTGTATATTCCTTTAGGATAATGCTTGGACGATTACACACGCGGATCTTGTGGTAAGCTTTGCTCCAAGTGTTCCATCTCATGACAGTTTTAGAGTTGTACGTACGTCAATATGTGATACGAAAATTGGAATGTAATAATATTTTGATCTTAACTGAATGAATGAATATAAATAAGCCACCTAAGAACAATTAGTTCCATTTTTTTTAGCGTGGTTCTATCTACAAGACCATTTTTATGTATGATTTTAATTATATTTTTTTTGGAAACAAATTATTTTTTATTATTTTTAATTATAAATATAGTCATAACTAAAATGAAATAAAATCAGTCATTACATAAATAATTATTCATTATATTTTCAATTATTTAGATATACACCCTAAAAAACAAAAAGATAAAGAAAACTACCAGATTAAACTAATGGACCACTAAACACCACAGGATATATATAATTACCTTACTTCATTTGTTTAGTTACCCTATCATTTCGCACAAAAGGTCCAATGCAATGACGGAAAAAATAGAATTGGAATTGGAATCTATAAAATAAATTATTCAATTCAGTATAAAGAAACAGTATAAAGAGTTTTTCTTCTTTGTTTTCTCTATTTTCTTTTTAATCATCTTTTTAAAATTCATATAGTATCAGTTATTACACAAATAACATGTTAAACAAATAACATAGTTTGTTACACAAATAACGTCGATTGTTCAATAGTATAGATTGTTACACACATAATATGACTTGTTACATAAACAAAGCCTTGCTATGCACACAATGTAATTTATTACACAAATAACATAACTCGGTACGTCATAACGTAACTTGTTATACAAATAACATAGCTTGTTAAACAAAAATAACATGTATTGTCCTTAAGCAATAAATGATTAAAACAAACTTTGAACGGTATCTAAATAGCTGTAGACAAGCCCTATGGTCAATTTGGACACTGAATGCCAAACGTCCAAATTTCAACCCGATCATCTGTCTAATTCTCCCTCGATCATTTTGTCATGTGTTCTACATCAACTTGTTATATAAATAATATAGATTGTTTAATAATATAGATTATTATACAAAGATCATAACTTGTTACAAAAATAAGATACCTTGCTATGCACATAACATAGCTTGTTACACGCAAAAAAGAAAAGC
Source organism: Nyctanthes arbor-tristis (assembly GCA_963692815.1). Taxonomy (NCBI): domain Eukaryota; kingdom Viridiplantae; phylum Streptophyta; class Magnoliopsida; order Lamiales; family Oleaceae; genus Nyctanthes; species Nyctanthes arbor-tristis. The sequence continues at coordinate 43,243 of CAVNYN010229806.1, forward strand.
AAAAAAAAAAAAAAAAAGCAAAAAAAAAATGAAAAAAATAAGAAGATTTGAGAACATTTTGAAAAGCTGGGAAGAGAGCTTCCCATTGTTAAATTTGCATAAGATGGAAGTGTTCATGCTACTACCGATTTTTCACCATTAGAAATTATTTATGGCTCTAATCCTTTAATTCCTTTAGATTTCTCCATTGCTCATTGATGAAAGAGAGAGTTTGGATGGGAAGAAGAAAGCTGAAATGGCTAAAGTCCCTCTACAAGAAAGTGAGACAGCAAATCGAAAAGAAGAATGAATACTAATTTGAGCATCAGTTGATCGAATTCTGAGTTGTAGAGTGAGAAGTAATAAAACAAATTCTGCTGATAATGTCCTTGTCCTGGATGGAAATGACCTGCCCTATGAGGATTTACTGTTAGTAGATGATCATACATAAAGTGGACTGGTGTTCCTTATGATGAATGCACGTGGGAAAAAATGGATGAAACTGTAATTGCAAATTTGTCTCACTTAGCCGATTCATTCTATCATTTTTTGTTTCCAGATCAACTGGAAGCATTAAATTGTTTGCTGCTGCATGTGCTAGCACAAGTCAAAAAATGTGATATTTGCTAATGAAATGGGGCAAAGAAAAACAGTATCTGCTTATGCTTTTATTTCATCAATATATAAAGTTGCAATTTTAGTTGGACATCATTGTGTTATATATACATTTCTAATTTCCATAGCGTTTGGAATTGTTATTCGACCATTGTTTTAATCTTATGGTTACAAAATCTATTTATAATTCTACAAGTTTTTCATATGCATAATCTATAAATGTAAATGCAACAAAAAAAAAATTATTATTACCAATACATGAGTAAACTATTAAACACATTTAATTTCTTTTACCCCAACATAAATATACTTTTAGTGGCACACACACATATATATCTAGTTTTACTGGCACATAATCTTACTTTTTACCTACACATAATAAAACACACATCATCATCCATGTTGGCAGATATGTCACTGTCCACACAAGCGGACACGTCTTCGTCCACGTTACTTGACACGTCATCATCCACGTTACTTGACACATCATCGTCTACATCATTTGCCCTGTCCTGCCACATTAGACGCCACATATTACCTGCACATATTATATTATTTACCTACACATGTATGTGTGTAGGAAAAATATTTCTCTACAGACGGATGCCATACTTGTTGATACTTACAATATATGTGGGAAAATGTTTTTGCTCACGCATAACCGTACCTTTAGTAACTATGCCTCACAAGCATTTTCCTATAGTGACTATGCCTCACAAGCAAGGAAGGGAAGAAGGCAAGTAACATTTGAATCGAGTGATTGAGTGTGGTTGCATTTGTTGAAAGAAAGATTTCCTAATCAAAGAAAGTTAGTTGGAACTTCATGGTGATGGTCCATTTCAATTTTTAGAGAAGATCAACAACAATGGCTACAAGCTCAATCTTCTAGGTGTGTGTAATGTTTCCGCCACTTTTAACATCTCTGATTTATCTCCTTTTGATATACGTAATGGTTCGACAGCGAATACTTTTCAAGAGGGAAAGGGTTATGAATAAAAAAGTCAATCATCAGATCACGTGCTAGTGGGTCCCATCATGATGTTAAAGGCCAAAGAAATATGTGAGTCAATGATAGGGCTTATACAAAAATTGTTGAATCAAACACAAATGGATGAAACAGCAAGATTTGGGTTTGATTCGAATGCTATAGGGGCCAGAGGTTGAAGCCAAGAACCAACTATGAGAGAAAATGGAGTTTGGAGCTCGAAATTGGCAAGAAATAAATGTTGGGGACCAACTTAGTGCAATTCCATAAGCTCAGGGACCATAGAAGCTTCAGTTATACACCATGTAGCCTCAACAGTTATACAATGAGGAACTTTAGCGAGATTGCAGACGCCATGCCTATAGGTAGTGCTGCCGCACTGAACAACAAAGTCTCACGTGGATCTTCTTTCTTTTCAAATTTGAAATTTGAATCCTCTTTTCTCATTATCTTTTGTAAATTTCTTGGCTCCAACATGTTGGGGGTATGAATATAACACATCACCTATTATATTAACAACTTTGATTGCTTGAACTAAATACAAGGGTTTGCTCCTTCTCTCTTAAAGTTCTTCATTAACTTTGCCAACTTATAAGGGTGTTTCGTTTTTATTTGTCCAACTTTCGACAAATGGATTCTTGTTTCCGCATTTCATTGAGTTCAGAGTTTAACAAGCTCTAGGTTTTTGGATCATGAAACTCATCAATCACAACACCGATTTTAACTTTCTTGGGTGCGAACCAATATTTTGAGAATTTTGTAGTTTTTAGTTAATTTAATTTTAATTTATAATAATTTATTGAGGACTGCGTTGCTATTGCTTCATCTAGTCTTGTTTGGGGAAAAAAATCCTTCCACACTTAGTGTTAAAATTTCATATATACTTTTTTCATCAGTGTTAGTGTTATTTTTCACCGGTGGTGATCATTACCATTATTATATAGCATTAAATAATAAATCCAATTCAAATCATCATATGTCCTCATATTTAATTACACTTATCATTCAATGACAACTCTCTGCCACATGTGATGGTGATGATCACCACTTATGATAGATGTTATTATTCTTTTTTCAATTGGTTGGAAGATCTTAGATATTCGATCTTGTTATGGATTGTGTCCTTGCATTATTTGAAATTTCTAAAAGTTGTATAGTTTTAAGTTAAAGAAAAATTCTAAATATTAATGTTTCGATGTTCTGATATTTTAGTTAAACCTTGAGTGGATGTTTGAATAGTTTTTTTAGTTATATTGTATTTTGATCGTTAGTGCAATTCTAAAAATGTATTTTCTGCATATTTTTTGAGCTTGCACAAAAATTTTGGTAGTTGTATATACTGATTGAGGATTAAATGGGGATGAACGACATCCCTGAATTAACTTGGATATGGGGCTGGTAGATAAGGATTTCTAAAGTGATTTTTAGAGAGCCATCTTAAGATTGATGGAACTTTAGAAATATATGGTTAAAACTCCATATTTCAACGTTATGTTGCATTATTATTATTCTTATCATTATCATTAGTTTAGACTATCGACAAAATCTATCTTTGTTTTTAATACCATAATAATATTACAAACAACAAGAAAACTAAATATGGTAACATCACATATCATTTCTCATAATTACATAAGTGGAAGGATTTTACAAAAACAAGATATTCTTTCTTCTTTGACTAGAAACCAATGTCATTCCTTCTTAACAAAAGATAAATTGCATTATTCACTCAGCATTTGCATGATAATATCTTAAGATGCATAAAACTAAAGATTTTACCATCTTATTTCAGAATATTTTTCTTGCAACTTATTCATCTTCATCAGTATATGTATAGTAACAACTAAACTTCCCAACTGAATTTGCTTATGTGCCCCCCCAAGCAAATTCAATAAATGGGCCCCATGCTAATTATTTTTTATTTTTAAATAACATGTTAAAAATAAAGCAAAAAACAACAAAAATACTAGTTATTATTACGTAATAATAAACAATAAATACCAATCAATAAATAACTCTAAACCCATTGGAAAATTGTTTTCCTTTTATTGAGTTTTTTTTTTTCCTTTGAATGAGTTGGGTTGTGGACATTTTAAAATTTGTAGTAATACTCGAATTTGAATTTTTTCTTTTTTTTTTTTCATTTTTTTGATAGATGATAATATGAAAGAAGATAATTAAAGATTATGAAGATAATTTAGTAGGTTGAATTTTAAAAGGGGTAAAAATATTAGAATATTAGAGAGAGGTGAAACAACCAAGATAAAATTGGGTATAAATTAGTATATAATCTATTATCTATCTATTATTATATCCTAAATCAAGAGTAGTGAAGTCTTCTATTTCCGGCCCAAATTTTAACTTAGATTAGCATGACATCATTTGTACCCATTTTGGTCAAAATAGAAACACGTTTTTATCCTTTATTAGCCTTAAAATGAGTCTATATGGATACTAACTAAATTTCCTATTTATTAAGGAAATTGCTTATTTTAGTTTTCCTCCATCACATTTTCCCTTCTTATAAAATTTATTTATGTTAATAATAATATGGTATTGGAAGAAAAAAATCTCAATTTTTGCGTGAACACATATGTTCCCTTATTATCTCTAATTTCTTACGTTGACATGTAGTTACCATCTATAGCACAGAAAAGGCTTAAAGACCAATTTTGCTTTCGAAAATTTTAACTGATTGTAGATTTTAATTAATTAAGATCACATATGGCTTCTTCGACCCATGATTTCCACTAATTCCCTATGTTGATCTATAGTTACCATATGCAGCACAGGAAAAGTTTAAAGGTGAACTTTTTATTTAACGAATTTTTTTCAAAATTCAAAATAATATTATTACATATTCCTGATCTTTTGCGGTGGTTTAGTGAATTAAGAGCAGTACCTATGATCAATATTTCATTTATGTGCATCGTACAAATGTATAACTAAAACAGGATGTCAAACCACCCATTTGATCACTAGCATTCATTTTTTCGGTGCCCAGCTAAATAAGAAAAGGATATCATCCTTTGAAGCAATTGATGTACATTTAAGTTGTAAATGTTCACAAACATTTTTTTTAAAGTAGAAATATATTTGTAATAACCTGTCGTTGAGATATTTGTGGTCCAAATGGATCACATCAAATGTGGACGTGATTAGTTTGATCATATTCTATTTTTAAGTAGAAATAGTTTGTGAACATGGGCAACAGATGCAGTGTTCTTCAAGCTTAAGCGCGCCCAGACGGCGTTTAAGCGTGAAAAAGCGTTTTTCAATTTTTTTATTTTTTTAATTTTTAATCAATCCAAAGCTGTTTAATATTTAAATTAATGTATACTAAATTGAAAAACACATCTAAAAACATAAATATTATATCTACATTATAGTTTTAAGAGATATTATATAATTTAATATTTTCAAAAAGCAAAATGTAGATGAGTTCTACTTTATAGATGATGATTAAGTATTATACAACTCGACAAATGACCCAAAAAAAAGCTTCATTGGTCCAAAACAAAAAAAAATTTGCCCTAATCTTACTACTTAGAGTCTTAGACCATTAGCAAATAAATTGTCCAAATGTTCAATACTGAAAAAAAACTAGCGGTCAACAGTCTTCGTTGACCGCCTAGGAGCGCTTAATCATGCCTAGGCGGTCAACAAAAATCGTTGACAGCTTTTTTTGACGCTTACACCATAAGCTAGACGGGGAAGGCACGCCGCCTAGGCTCGCTTTTTAGAACAAAGAATAGATGTACAAATGTTGCGTATTCATTGTTTCAGTTCCTATATGTTATATTCTAGAGTGCATCAATTTCCATTAATTTAATTGAGATCTTTTACTCAAATCAAACATTAATCAATAAATTATCGTTCCTTTTTCTCATATAAAGCTCTATTCACATGATATATGTTTTCTAATAAATTTATTCTTTTCTTACCTATTATGATAGGCTGCTCTTAAATTGGACGAAGACTACATGAATAAAAACCTTCTATGTGATGGCGGAAGTCTAACTACGTGCAGGTGACTATGTTATTAACTTAAATATTTTTATTATCTATGAAATTTTATTTTTGTCTCTTCACTTGAGTTTTTTTTTTTTTGACACTTTAATAGATGTAGTATATTAAATGACCATTTAGTAATTTATATTATATTATCATGCATGCGGTTGAAGACTAATGGTTTTTCTGTTGAAATGTTGATAGATTAAATTAAAAAATTCACACTATTCTTTGATTGACACATTAATAAAAGGGAGGATATAGAACATATAAGAGCGGCTGATAAAAGTTTTTTTTTTTTTTAATTTTGCAATTATGTAATTTGTCTGTCGTTTGATAATAACTTAACATTCACATTTCTTTGATTGATCTTAACCATTTGGTGATTGAATGTTTCTTTGATTGATCTTAATGGTGTGGTAGTTGACTGGTCAATTTGATGCCCACTCTATTAATTTTCTTATAGTAGCAAATTTTTTTTAGACCTTTTATGAAAGAAGATGAATTGACCAAGTTATATCATGCAATTCTTATAGAACAATGACTCGATATAGAGCAATGGGTTCCACCCTTTTGCTAAGCACTACTGGTTGGATTTCTTTAAATTTAAATTGCTATATAGTTTCAGCATGAAGACAATTGTGAAGTTTGTCTCTAACAAGATTCCTTTCTTTTCTTTTTTAGCTTTTCGGTTTTATTTTGTTGATGTTCTAGTTTGATAATTATCTCACCATTTTTGGTTTATTATCTGTTGTGCTTTGTGATCATAAACGTGCACGGTATGTTTTCATTTATTATTGATTTTGATGTACATAATATTATGATAATCAATGAAATTTGATATTTAGCAACCTATTCTATTTTTTTAATTTTGATAATTATCTCACCAATTTTGGTTTATTATCTGTTGTGCTTTGCGATCATAAATGTACATGGTGTGTTTTCATTTCTTATTGATTTTAATATGCATAATACTATGATAATAAATGAAATTTGATATTTAACAATCTGTTCTGTCTTTGGCTGAAGTGATTATTTTTTAATTTTTGTTTTTACATTCTAATTAATTTTATAGTTGATGTGTTTAATAGTATTATGTAACTTTGGTGCTTACATTGAGTGTAATTATGCTATATAAATTTCGTCTACTTCTCTGAATATGTTGATTGTCTGTTAGAGGTTG
>CAVNYN010229813.1:0-11419 GCA_963692815.1 Nyctanthes arbor-tristis
AAAAGTAAAGAATCATCCTCCTACTAAACCGATGCATCTTAGAGAAGAAATAGCAAAAAATTTGTACAAGATTATGACGCTGATTTGTGGCTAGAACATAAAATAGATGGAACATCGGAATAAATTGACACTCACAAGTTTATTCTTTTGTGCAAAATAATAAACAATAATTAGACACTTGTCATAGAAGTTAACAGAACAAAAGTACAACCTTGCAATTATGCGCAACAATAAATTTGACTGTTTGCAATAGCCTACCAGCGCAAGTCCACAAAGAACGATGAACCATAACTCAGACATCAATGTGAATTTAGCATGGTAAATGAACCAGTGACTCCCATACATAGAAATCACTCTTGCATCAGTGGTCCAATTTTAACACGGTAAATGACAACCAAGCGTTATCAGGAATTTATGTTCCGACGACAGAGTTCACAGAACACTCACAATTCTATAATTCCTTTGGTATGCTCACTCTAAAAACTAGTCAAGCAAGATTTCTTGTTTTTAAGTGTTTCCGATACATACCTCTTGAGATGTTACCCCCAAGTATATGGAAATTCATGTCAGAGATGTGTCCTGCATTTTATAAAAAGTGATAAAATTTATCTACTCTCCAGTCTAGTTGACATTCTTACATTAATAGATGATGGTGTAAGACCTATTACTGTGGCCTATATAATATTAACGGTCTAACGGGCTAAAATTAAATTGATTAATTATTGGGTGGTTTCTTAACTACCCACTTTGATGGAAAGTTGGTAGTGTCTTGGGTCCAAAGGAATTTGTGTCTAGGGTTTGCAGTAACCTAAAACTCTTGGGTGTAAAGAAACTATCTCTCTCTACCTATAAATATGAATAGAACCCATTAATTATGTACATTCAATTATAGGAGGTTAAGAGGGAGAACTATTTCTTTTCTTGTTTCTCTACAGCTTTCAGTCACAATGATTGCTGATAGGCGAAATCGCAAGTGCACGATACCGTTCAAGTAGTATATGACTAGATGAGTCCCGAATGTCGATCTCACAAGGAAAGTTGTCACCTATCTCACTTGAGTCAATTTCATACCAATTGAATAAGGAAATTAAGAGTTTGTAAAAGAATAATGAGATTGTTTAAACTAAAAATTAAATGCTCTATCTATTTTAATCTAAGAAGCAACTCAAATTAATGGACTAGAAAATATATGAATAAAGGCGTTGAGACTCACGAATCTACAATAAACAGGCGTTCCAATTATGCAATCCCACTCATGGCAATTCACCATCATGTACTCACAACCAGTTTCACAAGTTTAATTGAAAACTTTTCTCGAGCAAATTCAAATCTACCAAACCAAGTAAATCCACTATATCTCTATGTGAATTTCAACCTAGTTGAGTGCATTAATTAACAAAAAACCATTCTTGTGGTCACACAAATTATAAAAGCATATATCTATCTTCTATGCAATTTATGTTTTCTATTGAAGTACTAAATTGGTGACTTACCTCTCGGGCTCCTCACGAATTCACTAATGCAATTACAAGTTGATCAGGCTCATAAAAGGTAATTACATATCACAATAGAAAATAAGCACGCAATAACAATTAGAGTCATGAATGAGATTAACACAATCAAAACATGTCTATTGTTTTATCGATTGTCTCAATAAGGAAAATTAGTTACACATAATAAAGGAATTCATAACATAAGCATTCATAGGGTTTGAATACATGACTAGATTTTTACAAAGAAAAGACAAAGAATAACGAAGAAAACGTTTGCATCAAACGAAGAACTCCATTCTTTAGTCTTCACACAAACCTCGGCTTCAATCTCCAAGTTCGTGTGCTCTTCCGATCTGAATGATTTTCTATGATGAATCCCCCTTTTATAGTCGGGGAGGCCTTAAAACCCTAAAATGTGTCAAAAATGGCCCGAAAATGCGTAAACGGGGTCTCCCGATACGGGCCGCTAGTAGGGGACGGTTTGCTTGTCGCGCCCACCCTCGCCCTACTTTCAGCACGCGTGATTCAGTCCCTGATTTGACTTTTTCTTTCAGCAATGGTCATTTTTAGCTTTTTTCTTCGTTTATATAAGTCCAAAACTTCTCAAATACTTCACAAAGGTCCTCGAACTCTTCAATTACGACCCAAATAGTCTCTTTTAAGTTCTCTCAAAGTGCAATCTAGTCCTTAAACTTGTTGACATTGATCTTTTCACCCCAAACTCTCAAGCAGTCACACCTTGATGCTATATCTTGAATGTAAAGTCTTAATTTAGTTCAAAAATCATCCATTTCATTTAATATCACTCTAATTTGAGCTTTTCACCTATATGAACTATATCCACACAAATTAAGTAGAAATCTGCTCGATTTCATATAGAATTGCATAAGTTAAGAGAAATATTTTTGCATATAAAATACACTTATCAATTGCCATTGATCAAGGTACGTATTGATGAACCTTGAATATCTATTTATGTATACGTGAAAGTTAAGAATTCTAAAGATTCAGGAATTAGGGTTGCATGAAAAATTATTTGCTAATGTGGGGTATTAGAGCTTATAGTTGGGGAATTCTTAATTTTCCATTAAAGATAAATGTTTTAATTATATAATAGTCGTACGTGGGTTGCAATATGAGTCACCGTAATCGATTAATTACGAGTCACCGTAATCAATGCATGCATTGTTTTTAGAATGATTGCCTAATAATTGGCCGAATATTTTGTCAATTTATATATTAACTACCGTATGTACTGCGTGGTTTATGAATTCTCATATATACATGTTATAACATGTGTTTCCATCAAGCATACAAAGTAATCATGAAGGCATGGCCGCTGGTTTACAATATTTGTAAAATTAATTGTTTTGGGCTTTTGGCTGCAATTTTAATTGGATGAATTGAATAGTTCAATATTAATTGTTTACATGTGTCACGCTTTCAAGTTTACTGTATGCATTAAGTATTAGCCCTGCATTTTTAGTTTCGGTTGGATCAAGTGGATATGCTAATGTCATTTAACAAGATCTAAGACTAAAGTTTAATTAGCATCTTCTACCTACATAATAACAATTAAAGGATTAATGTTTTGCTACGTTAATTGAATTGTTAGAAAGCAATAATATACCAGCAAACTATAAATGTCTTTAAATGACAATATAATGAAATTTGATGTTCCATTATAGATAGTTTGTTAGTCACCAAAGTGACCAAACTCTATAAGTTATGAACATTGAATAAAATAATAACATTGTCAGTTACTTGTGAAGAATGGATGCTAATGAATGAAAGTGACATGATTATATTCACAACTTAATTGATGTTCAAGATTATTAAAATTGTTAAGGATCACCCAAAGGTTGATCAATCAATTTTATTAATCTAGAACATAATCGTGGTTAATTAACGTGCCTAATTAGATGTATTTTGCATATCCAAAGATAGTGTATATGTCTAGTTGGTATATTTTTAATTACCAATAATGAAAATTCACATATAAATAGCATCATTATGTTTATTAAAGTTGTATATCGTTGTATCACTCAAAGGAGAACATCGATATATATTTATGACTATGTAATCTGAATCTGAATTAAATAAATTAAGTTAAACTCAAAGCATCAACGTTGAGCATCTATATTTTGCAGTATTTAATCCTCTTTCCCTTCATTCGCAAGCTGCATCTGTTTCACTGTTTAATGGGCTCAATTACTCTGACTGGAGTGAACAAGTTCAGTTCAACTTAGATGTTTTAGACTTGGACTTGGCACTCCAAGTTGAGCAACCTACTGAGCTTACTGATGAAAGCAGTGATCAAGAAATGACTTTATATAATAAATGGAAAAAGTCCAACAGATTAAGCTTAATGTTTATGTAAATGACTCTGGCAAAGAACATCAAGTCTACTATTCCCAAAATTGAAAATGCTAAGGAATTTATGAAGTTTGTTGAAGAACATGCTCAAACGGCTGACAAGTCACTTGCTGGGAAACTAATGAGTACTTTAACCACTATGAAATTTGATGGTTCTCTACTATACATGAATATGTTGTTGAGATGACTAACATTGCAGCAAGACTTAAGACTTTGGGAATGAATGTTGATGAGAACTTCCTAGTACAGCTCATTATCAATTCCTTATCTCCTGAGTATGGTCCATTCCAGATGAATTATAATATATTGAAAGATAAGTGGAATGTGAATGAATTACACAATATGCTTGTGCAAGAGGAGACAATGCTTAAGAATCAAAGAACTCATTCGGTTCATCTAGTGAGTAATTAAGGAGTTGGAAAGAAATATAAAAAGAAGTCTGGAAAGGGCACTAAAGATAGACCACTGAAGATTAATGAGTCTTCTGTGCAAATCCACAAGAAGGAACATAAGAAAGACCTATGTCATTTCTATTGTACGCCTGGGCACTATCAGAAAGATTGCTAGCAACGTAAAGGCGTGGTTCGAAAAAAAAGGTAAGCGTAGTGCTTTCGTATGTTTCGAATCTAATTTGACAAAAGTTTCTTCTAATACTTGGTAGATTAATTGTGAATCTACTATTCATGTTTCCAATACGATGCAGGGATTTTTTACAACCCGAGCCATAAAGCCAAATGAAAGACTCATCTACATGGGAAATAGAGTGAAAGCTCCTGTTAAAGCCATTGGAACTTACCATCTAGTTTTAAAACTAAATTCCATCTGGATTTGTTAGAAACCTTTTATGTACCCTCAATTTCTCGAAACTTAATTTCATCGTCAAGATTAGATATTACTGGCTTCAAGTTGAATGTGAGAATAGATGTTTTAATTTACTTGAACATAGTCATATTGCTGATTCTGGTTTTCGTTGTGATGACCTATACAGATTGAATCTTGACAATCACTTTGCTAAGAGCCTTTTAACCCTACATCATAATGTTGGCACTAAACGTGGTTCAATGAACGTTTAAGTCATATATCCAAAGAAAGAATGCAAAGATTGGTAAAGAATGAAATTCTTTCAGAATTAGATTTTACCGATCTTGGAATATGTGTGGATTGTGTTAAGGGAAAACAAACCAAACGTACTAAGAAAAGAGCTACAAGGAGCACACAGCTTCTCGAGATTATACACACCGACATATGTGGACCTTTTGATGTTCCATCTTTTGGAGGACAAAAGATGTTCATCACCTTTATTGATGATTTTTTACGTTATACATATGTTTACTTGTTACATGAAAAATCTTAAGTAGTTAATGCATTATAGATTTTCATTAATGAAGTTGAAAGACAATTAGATAGAAAGGTGAAAATTATCAGACCTAACAGAGGAGGTGAATTTTTTGGCCGGTATGATGAAATTGGACAACAGCCAGTTCCATTTGCTATATTTCTTGAAAATCGTGGAATACGTAGTCAATACACTATGCCGGGCACACCAGAACAGAATGATGTGGCTGAAAGGTGTAACCCTACTTTTATTTAAATGGTTAGGTGTATGTTATCTTATTCATCTTTACCCATATTTTTGTGGATGTATGCCTTAAGAACTTCTATATATTTGCTAAACAGGGTTCTTAGTAAAGCAATTCCAAAGACTCCTTTTGAGTTATGGACTGGTAGAAAACCCAGCTTAAGGTACCTACATGTCCGGGGTTGTCCAGTAGAAGCAAAGATCTATAATCCATATGAAAAGAAGCTAGACTCAAGAACAACCAGTTAGTTTTTCATTGGTTATCCAGAAAAATCAAAAGGGTATAAATTTTACTGTCCTAATCACAGTATGAAAATTGTTGAAACTGGAAATTCTAGGTTCATTGAAAATGGCAAAGTCAGTGGGAGTGTGGAACCATGTAATGTGGAGATTCAAGAAGTTAAAGTACAAATTCCATTATGTCTAACTTCTTCTAATGTTGTTGTTCTACCAGTTGTTTAACGTCATGACAACTTAGCAAAACAACAAATTAATTATCCAACACCTCACATTGAAGAAGGTATAATGACCTTACTGAAAGTACACCACATGGAATACCATTAAGATGATCAGAAAGTCAATGTAGATCGGCTATTCCTGATGATTATTTGGTTTATCTACAAGAGTCTCAATTTGACTTAGGAATTTTAGATGACGATGCAGTTTCATTTTCACAAGCCATTAACTTTGATAAATGAGTTGATGCTATGAAAGAGGAGTTGAAATCTATGGACCATAATCAAGTCTGGGATCTTGTTGACTTACTTGAATTGAGTAAAAGAATTGACTGTAAGTGGGACTTTAAGACCAAGCATGACTCTAAGGGTCATGTCGAATGATATAAAGCTAGACTTGTTGTCAAACTTTACACTCAGAAGGATGACATTGACTATAAAGAGACCTTTTCCCCTGTCTCTAAGAAAGATTCTTTCAGAATTATTATGGCTTTAGTAGCTCATTATGACTTAGAGTTACATCAAATGGATGTGAAACCTGCCTTTCTGAATGGAAATTTAGATGAAGAGGTTTATATGAATCAGTCTAAAAGTTTTCTGGTTGAAGAAAAGGAACACATGGCGTGTAAATTAAAGAAATCAATATATGGTCTTAAACAAGCTTCCAATCAATGGTATTTTAAGTTCAACGGTACCGTCACTTCCTTTGGATTTAAAGAAAACACCATTGATAGATGTATTTATCTGAAGGTCCGTGGGATCAAGTTTATCATTTTGATTTTATATGTTAATTATATCTTGCTTGCTACAAATGATCTTGGTCTTCTATATGAAACCAAGCAATTTCTCTCTAGGAATTTTGAAATAGAAGATACGGGGGAGGCAACTTATATGATCGGTATTGAAATATTTAGTGATAGATCACAAGGATTGTTAGGGTTGTCTCAGAAGCCCTACATCAATAAGGTTTTAGAGAGATTTAAAATGCAAAAATGTTCTGCAAGTGTAGTTCAAATTCAAAAGGGAGACAAGTTTAGTCTCATGCAATATCTAAAGAATCAATTGTAATGTCAACAGATGACAAACATTCCTTATGCACCGATTGTTAGGAGTTTAATGTATGCACAGACTTATCCAGGCCGGACATCAGTTTTGCTATCGGAATGCTGGGCAAGTATCAAAGTAATCTAGGACTTGACCATTGGAAAACTGCAAAGAATGTATTGAGATATTTACAAGGAACGAAACACCACATGCTCACTTGTCGGAGGTCTGATGATTTGGAGGTCATTGGATATTCAGATTCAGATTTTACTGGATGTGTTGACACAAGGAAGTCAACATTTGGCTATTTATTTATCTTGGCTTGGGAAGCCATATCATGGAAAAGTGTGAAGCAGTTTGTTATTGCAGACGTGTGCTCTTCCGATCTGAATTCGTGGCATGCTTTGAGGCCACTGTTCATGGGAATTGGTTACAGAACTTTATTTCAGGGCTTGAAATTGTCAACAGTATTGCCAAGCCGCTGAAAATTTATTGTGATAATTTACAGCAGTCTTTGTTTCAAAAAACGACAAGTACTCTAAAGGTGCTAAACATATAGAGTACTTTGCTGTTAAAGAAGAAGTTCAAAAATAAAGAGTGTCAATTGAGCACATTTGCACCAATCTTATGATTATAGACCCATTAACAAAAGGATTGTCACCGAAGAGATTTACTGAACATGTCAAAAGAATGGGCATTACCCGAAATGATCATGACATTAAGCAATTTATTATTTATGATGTTTGCATATTTAACACTCTGAGCTCAATTATTTTGTTTTTAGTAAGTTATTTTCCTATCCAAATTTTAGTGTACACTGATGTTAACATGAATGTTGACAGGATAATCTTTACAAAGACATTATTACCTTATGTCTCATTACGTCATATGTTAAGTAGGGACAAATACTATAGTACATGGAAGGAATTATATTGAAATAATGATGTAAAACCGCCATGACTCTTATTGGTTTTCACAAGGATTGATGACCAATGAATGCAAAATTTTTAGCTTTATGATATGTGCATTATGCTCTAGACCACTCATGGAAACAATATTATATGGGCCAAATGGGAGAATGTAAGACCTATTATCGTGGCCCGCATAATATTAATAGTCTAATGGGCTAAAATTAAATTGGTCAATTATTGGGTAGTTTCTTAACTACTCACTTTGATGGAAAGTGGGTAGTGTCTTAGGCCTAAAGGAATTTGTGTCTAGGGTTTGCAGTAACCTAGAACTCTTGGGCATAAAGAGACCGCCTCTCTCTGCCTATAAATATGAATGGAACTCATTAATTATATACATTCAATTATAGGAGGCTAAGAGGGAGAACAATTTCTTCTCTTATTTAACTACAACTTTCAGTCACAATAATTGTCATTGATCAAGGTACATATTGATGAACCTTGAATATCTATTTATGTGTACGTGAAAGTCAGGAATTCTAAAAATTCAGGAATTAGAGTTCATGTAAATTATATCGTTGCATGAAGAATTATTTGCTAACAGATAGATGTTCATAAATACGAGCAAATAGTCATTTATTCAATATCTATTAATGAAATAAGCAGTAATCAAATTAAAAGGTAAATCTAACCAACACCATTCTAGTAAAAATCATAATAATATCCTATCTAAATCCCTTTGTATAATTGCTTAGGACATGGAAGCCTTTCAATATTTCATACAAAGCATAATATAGGGATAAATAAATAATCAAAAGCCATTCTTTTGCAATCAGGAGTGTAGGGTGTTGATACCCAATAAATCCAGGATAGTAATAACAGGGACCCGAACGTAAATAAGTAATATTCAGAGGCTTGAAAAGCTTAAGACTAAATCTTGTAAACACACCCCACAATTTGGTAACCAGAGATATCTATTCACTTTAGAGGTGTTTAACAAACAAGTTGTTGCTCAAGCGGTTGGATGTGACACATTTTGAATCATGTTAGGAATCTCAGATAATATCTTTTGAGATATTTGTTTATCTTATCTTTATATGATTTGAATTTGAATTATGTTTTTCTTCCTATACCCAAGACACAAATAAAAGATGTGTGGCTTTTTTTATTTTCTTAGCCTTTTACTCTTTGTGGGAGTCGTCTACTACTTCCTTAGCGGGAGATATTTTACCGTAGTGGTTGGTGACTATGGTGTGTCAGATTAGCGTGGGCATTGTGGTGTTGCCATTGTGAAGTTGGGAAAAAGTCTGAGCTCTAGTCAACTATTGACTCGAACACTGGCATCGAGATAGGAATCAAAGACAAAGAAAGGGACGACTTCATATTATTTCCTTGTATTTATTTTATTTACTTTGTGTAATTTCTGTGTACCTGCACGGAATAAAACATTACAGTAGTATCAGAGCCGTAGGAGTTTCTTGTGACCAGAATCAAAGAGATCGGAAGAGCGTCGTGTAGGGAAGAAACATAGAAACTGGACCTGCAACTCCAATTTTGACTGGCTTCCAGTGACTTTTCCAACGAACCAACAACACCAGACAGCAGATCGGTGAAAGGGCTATCGACCGGTGTTGCACGTGGTAGTAGACGCGATTTTTGGATATGGCGTGTAGAACGGTGCGCTTGAGGGCGCATGCAGCGTTGGTTGGCTGCTCTAATGGTGTTGTTTGGCTCGGAATTCAGAGATCTACATTTTAGTGGTGGTCTGCACAAATTTTGGACACTCCAATAGAATTCTGACGAGAGGTAGATTGTTTCTGGCGTTTTTTATAACATGTTCGTCTCCTTTTTCAGACCTATAGGGGTGGGGTCCGCTCAATATAGTGTCCTCTTTCATTTTAAATTGTAGCTATATTCTTTTTTATAATTGATTATAGCCGACTGGTGCGATATTGGGAATCACTAGTGTTTACATATTATATGCCTTTTTTGAAGTGCTTTAAATATTATTGTTGATAATGGTTGCTTTTTGGCCATGTATTTTATGTCTTCCCTTGACCTAAGAACTTGATTCTTACGGAATTCTGCGGGGTATAAGATAGCTTTACTTTAGGTTGCTTTATGCTCTGTGGTTTTGTATATTATTCCTTTGTAGTCTTTTTGTGTTTGTATTTTTTGTAGTATGGCTGCACATTTTAAGTTGGCACTTTTTAATGGCAAAGGTAATTTTTTGGTGCAACAAAAGGTTTCTAAAGCTATTGATGATTCTTTTCCTGACACTGTTGATGTTGTTAAGAAAAAAGAATTGGATGAATTGGCATATACTTCTATCATTTTACACTTATTTGATAATATGCTAAGAAAAGTTGACAAACATGCTTCTACTAAAGCACTATGGGAAAAATTAGAAGAACTTTATGTGTCTAAATCTACTCGAAATAAATTATATTTGTTTGAAAGGTTTTTTTAGTTTCAAAATTGATCCATTAAAAGATCTTGATGATAATCTTGATTTGTTCAACAAACTTGTACAAGATATTGTTAATTGCGGTGAAACTTTGACTAATTAGCATAAAACTGTTATTTTGTTGAATGCGATACCTGAAAAATATAAAGATGTGAAAAATGTGATCAAATATGGTAGAGATTCTTTGACTTCTGATATTGTTATTAACTCTTTCAAAAGTCGGGAGTTGGAGTTAAGAACTGAAAAATCAGAAGGAGTAAGTAGTAGTGCTGGTGAGATCCACATTGTGAGAGGTGGCTATAGTAGAAATCATGGTAAGTATCATAAGAGTCGAGAGAGCGATGACTTTAATGATGAAGCTAGTAAAGGAGATGGTAGAAGTAAGGGTAATTCTAAATGAAGCGTGAAAGGGAAGACATGTTATAGCTATGGAAAACCTAGACATTACATTAGGAGCTGTCCAGTAGAAGGAAAAATGAGGTTAGAAAGCGGGAAGGAGAAAGTTGATGTAGAGTTTAATGCAATTGTTGTCTCTAATGATAAATATGATCAAGTTTATATGGCATTAAATGTTGATAATAATGTTGATTTATGTCAGACTGAAGAGTCATATTTATGTGAATGGTTACTAAATTGTGCTGCATCTTGTCTGTTACATCCTATAAGAATTGGTTTGCAAAGTTGCATGAATTTGAAAGAGACTGTCTTTGTTCTTTAAATGAGATTTAATACTCTGTGTGTGGAATTAGGGGTCAGATATGTTCCTCAAGTTGACAAGAATGTATTATAAGTTGGCAAATTGGAAGAAATTGGCATCACAAATATAGTAGGTAATGAGATGCTAAAAATGTTCAAAGGTTCTAAATTGGCATATATTGAGGTGAAGAAGAATGACATTTATATCACCAGTGATGAGGTGATTAAGTCCAGAAATCTTCTACATATGAAAAACTTGATCAGGTGAGTCCTCTAATGTGGTAGAGGCAGAAGTAGAAGATCACCCAGAAGAAGTTGTTCTAGCTGGTTACGTAAGTGATGGCGAGAATGAACCATCTTGTGAGTATACAGGGTCAAGTTCCCTGTATTTGAATTATTCA
>CAVNYN010229821.1:0-47745 GCA_963692815.1 Nyctanthes arbor-tristis
CCCCCCACACAAAAAAAAAAAAAAAAAAAAAAGAAGAAGAAGAAGAAGAAGAAAGACATGATGCATGCACCAAAATTGCATGTAAGCATCACACCCTTAATCAAGTGTTTCTTTCAAAAAATTGACAAAATGACGATTGGATGCTCCTCAAGACGTACAAAAGATCCACGAAACAGAATAAGAAACAAGTATAGAGCTCTACCAGCTATAAAAAGGAAAAACAACTAGATTGTTAAATGACTTCTTAACCTTACCTCAGTCTTTATGCCTAATGCTAAAGAAGCAGCTGCAGCAACCATCAATATAATGAGAGTTGTGTCTTGACAAGCCTCCCATAAGAACCTCTACGAGATAAGAAAAGAAATGATAAACAAAACTAGTTTCCCTTTTTCTATTTACAATACACTATTCTAACTCCAAGGACAATAAAAACGCTTCAGAGAGCTGTTCAACGCTTACCCAGAAACTCCTTCCTTTCTTCTGAGGATATGTGTTCGATCCAAAAGCATTCTTTCTGTTTATGAGATCTTTCTCATCGCCAGGTATACCTTTGTCCACATTCAATTTTAGTTTATCAGCAACACCTTTAACCTGATGACCAAAAAATAAAGAAGGAAAAAAGAAGAAAAAAGACATATAGAACCCATGTAAAAATTATGTAGTTCGACAAAAACAAAAACGTACTAATGACTTAGTGAATATAGAGAACTTGCCCCTCCACATTGCTCCAGGAAACAAAGATCATTTTTCCTAGTCATTGAAACTAGCTCCTCCGAGTTGATATCAAAATCGCCAACATGGGTGGTTGACAAAGAAGGTAAACGCTCTGGTGTCTCTGGCACTAAAAGCAGAAAGGTAGCAGCACTATAACTAAATATACAGAAAACCATAATGATAATAAAATAAGCAAAGAGAATTACCATTTTGCCCATGTATTTGGAAACGAACAGCAGCCTGGGAGGAAAAAATTATTACTAAACTGTTTTTATAATATTCTGATAAGTACATCACCCAGAAAAGAGGAAGAGATGTATGTTACCCTAACAACTTGAGCATGCGCTCTAATCTTTGCAATCAATTCCTTCCGTTCTTCTTCCTTTTTCAAGTCCAATGTATACCGAAATCGACGAGAAGCATTCAACACAAGTGCAGCTTGCTGAAATGGACAATATCTATTTTACATTAAAAGATACCTTAAATAGACAATATTATGTAAATGAGCAAAATAACCTAAAATAGCCTATCGTCGCCATGCCCAAACAATTGTCCCATTAATGCAACTTTATACAGTCCTTAAGCAGGATACAACTTGCAACAGCAAGTTGCATGCATAGAATAGGCAGTTTGAGTAGTCAGACAAAATAAAATTCAGTAAGTGTCAACGCTAAAGCAGGGAAAAAACAACTGAAGCCCAATACGGACCACTGTACAAGCATGCTTCAAACCTTCAACGGCAATAGGATATTTATATACACAAATTGTAGCTAGATTTAATTATAATCGATGTTAT
This sequence comes from Nyctanthes arbor-tristis, assembly GCA_963692815.1. Lineage (NCBI taxonomy): Eukaryota > Viridiplantae > Streptophyta > Magnoliopsida > Lamiales > Oleaceae > Nyctanthes > Nyctanthes arbor-tristis. The sequence continues at coordinate 1,511 of CAVNYN010229821.1, forward strand.
GTTTCAAATTCTTGTCACATGCCACAAAACATTGACACGTGTAATTGATGATAAGAGTCGTGTAAATTTTTAATCATCAATTAGATGTGTTAATGTTTTGTGGTCCCACGTGACCAAAAGAATTTAAAGTATAATAACACAGATTATAATCAAATTCAATTATAAGTGGTTGCCTATTGGATGCTTAAATAATCAACCAACAAAAAAGAGAAAAGAAACTGGACAAACATGAGCTAAAAGCAGAACCACACAAGAAGCTTTTGACGATACAGTGCTCATTTGAGACAGTTACAGTAGAAGATACTAAAATGAAAACTATTTATTCTCTCTTGAAGATAACTACAATTTACGCATTTTTTTCCTTTTCTTGTATGTGGTCCCCACAACCTATATTCACTTCACATATACATGAGTACATGACCTTCCATTAATTGATTTGAAATGACAATACAAGACCCCTGACCAATGTTGCGGAGTAAGGTAGAAGTATATATCATTTCAAAACTAGACTTTTCATAATTATAGAAACCTGACTTATTAATCGCTTCAGATTTACATTTATCCCGAAAGGCAATTTTATGGTCTTGACATGATAACTTTTTCACGGTGAAGTAAACAGAAAAAAGAGTCATGATGTTGGAAATTATTATTCGAAAAGAAATCCTATGCAAAACGGAAAACAAATGCCCACTCAAATAAACTGCAACTTCAGACACGACCCCGAAAAAGTAGAGAAAAGTACTGGAATAAAACTTCTGATAAATCACCGAAAATCAACAAAATAATATATGGAAAAAAAAAGTAAAAAAAGAAAAGTAGGGCGGTTAACTTACCCTCCACCTACGCAAGCGGTCGAGAGGGGCACTTTTCGTGCGAGGAATATCAAAGGGTCCGGCACCTCCACCCTCGTCGTCGGTATGGCTGCTGGTACCGGCTTCAAGATCATTCCGGTGACGACTGTACGGCGACGTTTTGTAATCCTCGTTCCTCATTCTGGATTCTCTGTGAACGGTACTAAGGTATCAGAAATCAAAACCACACCCAAAAACACATGCACATTGCTTCAAAAAATTGATTCCCAGCCCCAAACTCGAACTACAAGAAGGTTTTCTGCCCTTTGAATGAAAACAAAACTAACCGACTATGGATTTAACAACATTTAATGCACAAAGAACAATGTTTCATCAGAGTATATTAATAATAATATCGTAGTCTAGTCCAACAGAACAGAGAAAACCTGATAGAGGGTTGATGTAATGATAGAGGGTTGATGCAAAGACTAGGAGAAACACTGGAGGAAACTTGAAGAGGAACTTCTATTTAAACCGCTTTTACTCTGTAATTTTTGAAAATAAAATACTCCACACATATAGATATTCTGTTCCCTTTTGTATCATCTCTAAATTATATTCCCTTTTTTTTAATTAAATTTTTAATTTTTTAATATACGCTTATTTATTATAGACCAACAATAAAAAAAATACTATAAAATGAAATATTAAAATAAACTAAAAAATATATTAAGAAATATATTATTAAATTGTATATTTTCAATAACATTAATTAAATTTTCTTAATTTGTATAAAAAATCAGAAGAGAATATCTTTATGAGATGGACCGAGTAAAATTTGTGACAAAAAGGAAATAAATTGGCTTGGGGAATAATAATTTGCTTGTATTTTCCGGAATATTTTGCTTTTGCAAAGGAAAAGCAGTGAAGAATATATTACCACGATTTTGTTGGAACTTTAGTGGAAGATAAAATAAAATGGAAAATTAAAAGACAAGCTTTATGTTTCAATTAATTTTTTTCTATGAAAACAATGCATCCTTAATAATATGGAGACCATAGTTGTTAAAAGCAAGAAATCGCTTCTGACCGACTTGAAGTAACATGTTTTGTTGTAATAGTTTATTCATTTTTGATGTTGTTCCTGATAACTCTATGGATGTTTGAAAGTGGGGCGTCCACGTACTACTCGTGGATTTTCTAGGTAACAATAAATAATCTATATAATTTTGCTTTTGTTGAAAACAATTAAAAGACATAAAAACTACCCTAAAATCTCCTTTTGAAAAAATGGGCTTTTTCGTTCCCTCTTTTATGCTTTTTTTTCTTTCTTTTTTTTTAAGATAATTATAAATAACAGATGACATAGCGTATAAGTAAATCTTATATCTTATATATATATTAAAGTAGAATAGTGGTCATATGTAAATTTTTCAGCCAAAACCACTATCCTATTTATATATGCCTCTTTTTTTATTTATTTTATTTTATTTAATGATAATTATACACACACATATATAATATATATACACATTTCCAACTAATTAAGCTTCAAATTAATCTATAATATCTTATATATATGTTTTTATTTTATACACATATATAGAATATACGTAATTATAATATAATATAATATACATATAATAAAGTTATATCTTAGATTTGGATTCGAGTCGAGATATTTTTCAAAAAAAATAATATATATATATATACACACACATATATATTATCCCGTTTATATATGCTTTTATTTTATATACTTTCAATATTATACATATCTTCATATTAATATATATTATATACTCGTATATAAGTTTGGAGATTGTAAGTTAATCTCCAATCTTATACTATTTGTTTAGTATTTGGTATATCTATTCTATTAGAGTATCCACATTGGTAGTGCTAAAACAGATTGTTAGTGGAGTTATTAATTAACAACTCAAAAAATAACATACATTGATAATGTTAAACTTGTTGTTAAAAGCATTTAATTTAACAAGTTGTTCCTGTCCAAAATAATTTTAACAAGTTGTTAATTTTATTGTTAAAGTTAACAATAAACTTAACATTCTATGTGCTATTATTTCTTATTTTTTATTTTAATTAAATTGAGATTGGTCTACCATTTGATTATTGAATTGATTATTAAATTTAACACTCTTAGTTAGAATCACCAATGTAGCACAAATTAATAATTAAATTTAACTTGTTTAGATGTTTTTTAATAATCACTAAAAACTCTATTTTTTGCCAATGTGGATGTTCTTAATTTTTAGGCTATCTTCAAAGATTTTATATTTCTTTAAAATTCTAATAGCTGACAGACAAATTTTATGTCTTAGATTAATGGGATTTCCTTATCATTTCGATCAAGTACATACCGTGAGATTGATGACGTAATAATAATTAAAAAGAAGTAAATTAAATTAAGTTAGTTTTAAAACTTTTACTTTAATTCAATTCAATATGATAAATCACACGTCATAAAATATATGGTTATATGTTTATTAAATTACTTAATTTATTATTTTTTGTGGGAACATATATATATTGGTAAAAATTTAAGTTGAGAGGATACAATAATAACAATATTTGATGATGATAATTTAGAACAAAAATAAAAAAATTCTTTTAATTCTTTTTAGAGTGAAAAGTTGTTAAAAATTAATGTTAGTGGTAAATCATATTGAATGTATTATTTGTTGTAATATTGTTTCCCTTGGGTCTTTTGTAATAGGAGGTGTGTGTTTTAGATTTTTTAGAATGAATTTAGTGAATAATGATTTCTTTGGAGAATTTATGACAGTATATGAGGATATGCGAAAAACAATTTTTCCAAGAATATGTGGTAAATAATTCATTATAATAAATGAATAATATCCACACTCTAAATGTGTTCTTAGAGTTCTTGATGCTTATTGAACAAAGATATGAATTTATGGTAAGTTTAGAATTATATAAATTTTGTATGCTCTCTTTTTCATGGTTTATTGGTTTTCATATTCAACGTGAAATTAAATATATATTAAAAATTTTATCATTAATTCTCATTTTTATTGGTTAAGAGTATTGTTCTATGAATCACAATTTAATCAGCTTTGTACCAAGTGAAAAAAATTATACGCAATAAAATTATAATTATTAGCAACATATGTATACAAGTGAGTAGTATGTAATTAAATTATGATTATTTAGTTTTTCAAATTATCATGTATTTTTTTGTTTGTTAATTATTATATTCTGTGCAACGCACGGGTACATATACAACTAGTTAAATATACAAGAAGAAAAGTCGAAAAGAATATAAAATATCACATACTATTTTACTTGATCTTTTTCATTCTTCAAATAAAATTATGCCCATCAAATAGTGAAAGCGAATTCGTATTTGCCCTTTTTGAGAAAGTGTATTTCGTAAATATCCCTTATAATAGAAAATAAAAGGTAGGGTACAAAATTATTTACCCTACAGAAAACCAACAAGTAACCCACCTACTACCTACCCGTTTATATATTAAAAGTAATAAAAATGTTCTTTAAAAAAGTAATAAAAATGTAAAATGTAAATATTTTAGGTACTTTTCCAATAAAAACAAATACCTATTCAAGGAAACGTGATGAAATAACACAGTAGAGTTTAAACATGCCTAGATGCAACAATGCATGGTAACATGTGATTAATACGTCAAAAGATGCAAGAAGTAAAATACATATTTCAAGTACATCTAAACATGCACAGGCCTTTAAAAACGCAGAAGGCTACATTAAACCACAAGACAAGGACAAGCTCTAAAGTTAATTATTACTTTTAAAAGCTCAAGGTAATAAGTTTTCTAATTATATATTTTAATTATTTTAAGATTACTATTGCTTGAGGCGAACTCACATGTAAAATAACGAAAACAAAGAAGCAACGACTTCTTTCTATACAACATTTTGTTTCAGATATTTTTGCCTTGGTCTTGAGAGAGTAATTGACCCTAACAAGTTATTGAACATCATTAGCATTATACTTCTATTGCGAAACAGAAATAGAAAGCTAATGAGGAGTCTCAGTCAGGTTTCTTAGAAACCGCTATTGGCCGCTTCTTTTACGGAGCGTGTGTGAATGCATGACATGTCAACGTTTGGCATTATAATGGCGCTAGACGTCTAGTGCCTAATCAAATTCAAGCCAATGAGAGCTAATAAAGTTGTAGCTACGTACTAATTATTGACCCTAACAAATTATTGAACATCATTAGCAACATACTTTCATATGTTTTGAGAAGTATGATGTTTACTAGCTAATAAAGTTATCTCTGACTTTTTATATAATGATGAGATTCATTTGTAATCGTTTTTTACTTAATAAAGAAATTTCTCGAGATATCAAGTAAATGTCTATATATCATGGCTTATGTAAATAATATATAATAATACTAGGGAGTTGGTAGATCTCTAAAATGTCGGTTCCAAGTAGCTGTTTTAGCACTGTAGAATGTGATGGCACAACAAAAAATTGGGTATCTGTCCCTGTGAAGTGTGGACATACATATTTTTATCTTCTAGGGAGACGAAGAATTTTGATCCAACGACAAGAAAAAAACCGTGTAATGTAATTTTCACGACAACAAAAAAAAGTGTAACGCAATTCTGATTGCAGTTTGATCAGAATTGACGGCAATGTAACGTAATTCAATTAATTATGCAAGGAATCTTGGAAATCTATGTAACTTGAGGGTCAACCATTCATATTATTCGTGTTCAATCCAACGACCCAAATATGTCGAGTACACAACAAAGAAAGAAAATGTGAGTGAGAGAAACATACCGGGAAAAGTAAATCTTCTTCGCTATGTTCTTGAAACAGCTTTAGGCAATGCTACGAAATCAAACATGCAGAAACTAAACATCTTATGGTTATATATACAGCTTGATTTCAAAAGGTGACAACTAATTAATTCTGCAATATTATTATTAGAAAAAGATATGAAAATCCCAGTTGTTTTTAGACATAATTATCAGGTCCATTAATTATGAAAAATATTAATTATTTACTTATACATGCGAATATTAAAAATAAAATCCAACAAAATAAATGCATAGAAAAAAATTATGGAAATGAGCCAAAAAAATAAAGAGAGAGAGAGAGAGAGAGAGAAGAAGAAGAAGAAGAAGAAGGGAGAAATCATATGGGCTCGAAAGTTACCCGACCACATTTTTACTACAAAATTTCGTTGTTAACGTAACTAAGCAAAACATGTACCTCTTAATATAATTTCTTCGTGTTTGAACCGGGATTCGGAGACTCTTCTTCTGAGCAGGAAAACCTGAAACAGCAACTGCTTAATGTATACTCCGAGTCCTGCTTTTTTCTTCAATTACACGTAAAGAATAACATTTTTGATAGATTATTCAAAAAGGGCAGGCTCATCTTTTTCAAAGACCTACGGTCCTGTGGTCCATTTTTTTCTAATTTGGGTAATTAAGGCGGAATTTATTTATAACAAAGAAACATATTTGGAATTGGCATCAAATCTTTATCTATTTAATTTTTTTATTTCAATCTTTATCAAGTTCGAATATGGTTACGAATTGGATGGAAAACTAAGAAATCGTTTGTTTTGTATAGTTTTTGAAAAGCCAACATTGGGGATAGTCGCCATTGTCTGTTGGAATTATTTTCTAGTAATACTTTCATTGGTTACAATAGCTACCAATGACTTTAACAGACCTTGTCAATACTTCTACAAAAGTAAAAACAGAAATCATACCAAACATGTATCCCTTTGTCATGTAAAAAATTAAGAGGGGGCGTATGTGACGGTAGAGGGCATATGGTTATTTTTTATTTGTCAACGTATAAGATTTTTTTCATAAATTATATATTACTATATATAAGTAATTTCTCGTGTCATCATGCATGCAATTAGACATGGTTTGAAATAAAGTTCAATTAGTACATGATGAAACCATGCATGACAGGCTGACTTCCTTTCTTTTTGTTTGTCCTTTTTTTCTTTCTTAAAGATAACTACTGTGCAAAAAAAGTATCGATATTAAGGATGAATTGGATGTCGATATAACATTGATAGCTTGAAAAAACTACTTATTTTTATCAACAAATAGAAGTGCATATAGAGGTAATTTAAGTCGCATATTTTCAATATTGCTCGACTCGTCTCAAAGACAAATAAAAGATTTTGATAACAGGAAAATATTGGCAACATATTTCATGCAGAATCTTTGGTAAACCAAGATCAGAGGCATAATGGACGTCACAGGAAGAAAGAATAAAGGAAGAAGTGATCTCATATATTTTAATTCTGAATCTTTTTTGCTGTTGGCACTGTTGTGACAACGAAAATGAGGTAGAAAGTGCTTGATTGAACACATGAATTCTGAAATATACAAACTAATATTTATGGGATTTGAGAAACTTATATGGTTATGCGTGACTTATAAAAATTACAATGGCAACAGGGCGGGCGGGATTAGGGGCGGCCTTCCCCACATCTCACTTGAAGTCGGGTTCCCACAACCCTCCCGTTTTGAGTTTTTTTAATTAAAAAAAATTCCTTATTAAAGTCTAAAATTAAAAAAACATAAACTCAAAATATATATTTCAGAACATGATTCATAAACTATAAAACTAAACATTCAAAATACTAAAAAAAGATAACCATGTGAAAAGTGATTTTTAAAAGAATATGGAGTTAAAAAGTAAGGGGGGAAATACGAATCTAGATGTAAGATGATTTTAATAGGTAAATGTATGGTTGTAAATGAATTTAAGTAAAAACTAATTTTGAGAAAGTCAATACCATACAAGCCAAACAATTCGGAGTTAATTAATGAACTTAACGAGCATAACCCAGCAAAATATGAATTATTTTCTCCGTGTGCTAGATATGGCATGAAGAACTAATATAGAGAGACTTGAAATTTGATCCCGAGTAGAAAATTATCAAAATATACCTAAATAAGTAGTCACAGTAGTTTTTTCACACTTCGCTATATTTGTCACAAGCATGCAATGCAAGTTTAAGACATTTGTTGCATACATGTCAGTGATGTGCAGCCATAATGTATATATATGTTAAAAAAAAAAGTTACTCCGTCCCAAAAAGATAGTCCAGTATTCCATTTTAGGTCGTCCTAAAAAGATAATTCAGTTACTATATCAAGGGGGCATTTAATTTTTCATTTTCATGTTTGCCCCTATTTAATTACTACCTTGATACATACAAATTATAGGGAATTTAAGGCGTTCACATTGTAAACAACTATATCATTAATTGGGGTCAAAATTGAAAGAAAACCTATAAAATTAATGTTCTAACTACATTACGTATTAATCCTTAATCCACGTAAAAATACCTACCGGACAATCTTTTTGGGACGGAAAGAGTATATTATAATAAAGGAAACTCAATATTAATCTCTCTTCTTTTTCTCAATGAGCAATGCTATTTATCTAGACGGGAAACTGGTCTCCAGTGTAGTTGCCAGCACTACGTTGGGGGATGAGTGGAGATACATAAATACATAGAGCATTAATTTACTCAATAACCAATAAAGAAATGACAATTAGACTGGAGATAAATAACATTATACTTTCTCAATAATTAATAACATAAGAAAAATATTATTTTTATTGGAGACCAAGTCTAACCGGTGACAAACTTCTTTGAACAAAATATCATATCTTTTTAGCTTGAACAATGCTATTTGGTCATACTCGATATCAGTCTTCAGTTTAATTAGCAGTCTCTTATCTAATATTGAATTGGTAGATGTCTCTACATATTTATAATTTTCTACATATCTCCTAATGTAAAAAACACAAATAGATTGACAGACGTCTTTATTTTAGATAAAATAGCACTATTTAGTAAGGGGAAGTCAGATAAGACATCATTTCAAGTTGCATTTAATGGTTCTATATTTTGAATTTATTTTCTATTTTATGTTTTGAGTGCAATTTAAAAAATATTTTTTTATTTTCATTATGCCCCGCGATTTTTTTACCTTGCACTAGGAAATGCATTTTCAAAATTGAAAAATAAACAAATTTTCAGTTTCTTGGAATACTAAAGAAGTTACAAAAGAGAACATCTCTTGAGCTTTAAGGATGAAATGAACACGACTTAACGCAGATTCCTTAAGACTTCAGCTCCCTCGTCTTAGAGCAAGTTGAATGTGGGTTTTTTCCCCCAACAAAACTAATTAATGTATGAGGGAAGGGGGAAATGTCATTTTGAAGGGAGAAAAAGATAAAAGAGGGGCTAAACCTCCCCCTCTCCCCCCAACTTTCTTCCCTGAAAAAATATATAATAAATATAAGAAAATAATATTTTGTTAAAAAATGAATATCAATTATATGATAAAAAAAAGTAATGACAAAATAATTTATAAAAAATATTAAAAAAATAAAATCCTTTAATATGTTTTCCCCTCAATTTTTTCCCTACACATTATTTAAAAATAGGCTTTTCCCCAAAATTTTTTCCCCTTAACATTTTATCCCCATACTAAACTTGCTCTTAGGTGTTTGAAAATTCTAGAGCATCTATTTTTCAAAATATAACCATGGAAGGTAACAAACTAATACTAAACTCTTTTCTTTTCTTTTTTTTTTTTCAAATGCTTTAGCTAGACCACCACTAAAATTAGATCTAACTTTTCATTGGCCCAAAACAAGTCTAATCGGTACCTCAGAAATACAAAACAAAACAAATTTTTTTAAAAAACGAAACAAAAAAGACGAATGAACTGAAGTGAAAAACCCTAGAAAAAATCTCAATTTGCAGTTCAATTTCGACATGGATTTTGAAATTCCATATCGGTAATTAAGAGTAGATCGACCGTCAGAGTTCAGAGAGTAAATAACGGTTAAAGATATTATAAATGCTTGTGATTTGCGTACTTGGGGGGAATATCGCTATATTTCATATTTGATTTAAGCTAATTTAAAAAGAAGATTGCCAAAATTTTTTAAAAATTTTTTATGCATGTATTATAATATTTCTAATGTCAAGACCTTCGTAGTCTAATAACATTCGTATTTGTTTTTTATATTTTAGGTCAATGGTTCAATTCCCTTCTCGCTACAATCGCCTTTTGTAATGTTAAATATATATATATATATATATATATTTCTAGCGTAATTTCATTTCCAACAATTTATGGTACCATAAAAAAATTTTGGGCCAGGGCACTATTAAGACTTGGGGTTCCATCTTAAAAAGTCAAAACCCTTAGCACAAGCGCTTATATGTTGGTTTTTATTTTTATATTTACTCGATGTGGGATTTATCCTTTAACATGCCTCCGCAAGATAGTGGCTCATTGGAGCAAACCAATCTTAAAACCCATGTGCTCATTTAAGTCTTAAGAGCATCTTCAATAGGGTAATCTAAGTTTTGAGTCTAGTAGAGGAGAGAGATAGAGAGAAAATTATTATTTTAATTGAATATTAGTGGAAAGAGGGTAGGAAAAAAATAGAGGGAAAAGTGAAAAAGACGAGAGAGATTGATAGAAATTCAAAAATATTGATAAGATAGTAGTAAGAAAGTCTTGGATAAATATCTAGATTTAGACCTTACATGGGATACGAGTGAGGAAAAAGTTGTGTAAATGAGAGAAAATTGATTAAAATCAAAAGAAAATTTAAAGAAATAGGAGCCAAGATTTTTTTTGTCTTTCTCTCTCTTTTTTAGACCATTAAGGAAGACCTCATGCATTGGAAATGTTCTAACTGGATTGAATTGCCCGTTTAACCTTGGCGGGCTCTAATATCATATTAAGACTTGAGGTTCCATATTAAAAAGTCAACTCTTTTAAGAGGAGTAGCTCAAGCGCTTATATGTTGGTTTATATTTTTATTTTATATTTACTTGATATGGGATTTATTCTTTAATAGGCATCGCCCCTTTCCAATCTCCAGTTATTTTTTTCTCTAAATCCAGCTAGGTCGTATGTAAAATCTTGAGTCCGTCCCTACATCTGAATCACCATCTTGCGTGGGCACAACACGATAGCTTTGAAAGCCAACTACGAATTTCTCCAACCACTACAATTCAATTTTGAGGTCTTGGTCTTTCGTTCGAAGACAATTGAAATCTTTCTTTGTGTGTATATATGACAATTTAAATCAACCCGACTAGAACCCGTGGGGCCTTGATCCGAACGTGGCAAATTTTTTTCGCCCTGCGAGTTAGCTGGACGGGTCATTTGGGGGCAAATCGGATCTTGGGTGGACCCAAACTGTCCACCCCATTTAAATTAAAAAATAAATAAATAATATCAAGAAAATCTAAATGAATAAGTAAACAAGTTAAAATCCCAACATGATATGTCCCGCGACCCGACCCGAACTGATCCATCCCAAATTTTGGCAGGCCATGGGGCAGGGCAGAAAAATTGTTTCGCTGGTATGGGCGAAACAGACTTGATCTGCCCTGAACCCCGTTGTCATCCCTACTTGTGTGTTCACATGACTAAATTTTTTATAGTTTCTAATACCACTTTTATTAAGGATTCTAAAAGTTTAACCTATTAGCTAGATAGAGCAATTTATTTATATATTTATATATTTGGAAATACCGGAACTCAAAATCCACACTCAAGGTATAGATTTTATTGAAGTAGACAGAGCAACTTAATTCACCATAAACCAATGTTGTTTTTCCTTGAACTTTCCTCAACAATTTTGAATTCACAATGGTCACAACATATATATATATATATATATTTAATCAGACAGATGCCTTGCCAAAATTTTAGTAAACAAATGAATATGCTAGAATGAAAATGATCAGAGATCACATATAACTCCGTTATAGAAGTAGACAATTTACATATACCAATCATATGACCTATGACTATGAGAGTCTCACATATCTTTCTCCCCCACTAAGGGCCCCCTTGGCTAAGCCCCTAATCCTCCCTCTTTATTGGTTTATATAAGTTGTTTGGTTTTATTCTGAAGCTAGAGATGGTCTTGGTGTTAGCTCAAAGATAAAAATAACAGTGATACCAAAAATGAAAATTAAGAGCCTCCATCTACGGCTAATAGTTGGAAATATTGTGTAAAGATGCCTTATAGTGATCGCGCGTATCTTTCCAATGGTATGCTACGAATTTACTCTTTAAGAGCGAAAGATTGGTAGAAAATAAATGATAGACAGTTGACTCAAATGAAAAATTTACCACAACAAGGGGAAAAACTAAAATGAAAAGATGCCTATATACCTTGTGATTGAATCAGAAGCAAAAGTTCATAGGATATTCCATTGCTTCTTTGAATGAGAACTAGAGAAATATGAGCATTTGTTGTGTCATGCTTTTCATTAAACTTAAACCAAAAGAGGGGATGGAAAAGCAAAGGCAAAAAAAAAAAAAAAAAAAAAACCCTACCTAAGTCTAAGGCCGTCGATCTGTACGAATTTAAAAGAATTCATGCTGCATATCAAAAGTGTTTACTCCATGTGGGATTCGAACAAGTGCTCCAATAGTTAGATATTCACGTTTCAGAGCCGAAGTCTTGGGTTCGAATCTCATTCTCCCCACCCCTATTATCCCTTCCCTCCCCTAGTCCCCCTTGTGTCCAAAAAAAAAAAAAATGTTTACTCCATGTGGCTTATATTGATATAAGTCACTTGTATTAGGAATCTATATGACGTTCATCCATTTAGACCACATGAGATAAGAAGTTTAATGACAAAATTTTCGAGAGGTTTTTAGACTTTACTATGTATAAAGTGTTTGGCAAGGATCCATATTATAATCTGGATTATAATCTGCGACGTGACATCATTTTATTTAATTGTTTTGTGTTAAAAGTCAACAATTGTGGTTTACCTTTCACTTTTTGACTTTTTGAAAAAAGTGAAATCAATAAAATAATATTGTGTGATACATTATCTCTGACAGAGTTACCAAACACATAAATCCGACAACCTACGATGATTTGAAATTGATTTAGATAAAGAATACACTTTTACAATTTACTCGAGCCAACAAAATCTTATCATATCTGCAAAAAGATAAAAGCAAAGCGCGTACCTTTACTAAGGAATAATTAACTCTGATTAGTCTGTTTTTGATGCGTGTCTTATGGCAATCGCTTGCTTCTCAGGGGAGAAAAGAGAAGTGATGTTGGCGTAACTGAGCTCGTTTATCTCTTTATACAATTATAACACATATTGGATTAGGAAGATGACATAAATAAATTCTGATAAAATTATTATATGATACTTGCCTTGAAATTTACATGAATAATGGTATTTATAGTTCATGATTGAGTGGTTGGAAGGTTATCTTCTGAGAAATTTCCTGGAAACATACCGAGCAGGACCTTAAACCCTACAAGTACTTGCCTATTGAAGTCCTGCCTGGATTTTGTAAAGCAAATCAAATATCAGACAGCTGGTGTTATTACGACACTAGACAGATAATATAATATAATACCAGTCATTGATGTGATTTACGGAATAGTAATGTACTCACATCATTTGTTTAATACTGACATCTGAAACCTACTAGGCATCAATACGTGTTTAAACTTGTTAAAATTATGAGAAATTACTCACATGATGATGTCACATGGCGGATAGATGTCAAAAGCATTAACAAATGCTCACCGTGAATAGGTGAAAAAGACTAAAAATGCACACATTGGAAATGAAACGAGTGAAAAAGAGTGGATTAAGATGGATTTCCATTAACATTATTTTTTACTATGTTGGGTGTAGCAGTTAGCTATTTCCCATCAACTATAACTTATGATAAAGTGACGACACTATAGGTCCCCTCCATCAAATTAGATATGTAGAACTAATTTCTTGAATTCCTCCATAAATAAATAAGAATGTACGTATTGGTGTAATCTGTCTAATTGTATAATAATTAAAGGTAGCCATTAACTTACGAAAATGTATCCTATACGGGATAAAATTTGTCATTATACATGTTCATGAGTCAAGAAAACTGCTTGATCCCTTCTTGTTGTCATATGTTGAAACAAATGACAAATTAATGGATTCTCACCATTTTCCAGTCATCAAGACATATTAAATGCTAAAGTGGCTTGGCAGGGTGGAGTTAAATGGATTGAGCCACAAATAGGATGCTTCAAACTTAACGTCAATGCTGTAGCCAATGAAGATTCGGGAAGCTTTTCTGTTGAAGCTATTGTTAGAAATGAATCTGATATAGTTATGGGAGTTTTGGTTGAATGTTTTGATGGGCATCCCCGAGTCAAAGATGCGGAAGGCATGACCTTTCTTTTGGGACTAGAATTTGCTAGAAATAATGGGTTGAAAATCAATCTTGTTGAATCAGACTGTTTAGTATTGGTGCAAGATTTAAATAGGAGTTAAAATTTCTACATAACGCCTCTCTTATCCGTGAAGTTAAATTACCTTTAGATGAACTTGAATGTGGCCCTTGTAATCATATTCCTCGTGAGAGAAATATGACTAATACTATTACCTCTCTTGCTCTTTCTTCCCTTGGTGTATTGGATCTACAATTTGTGGTGAATTGTACAAATGAAATATTTGGCCACTTTCTCCAAAAGAATAATAATAATAAATTAAAAGAAGCTAAAGTCGCAATAGCTAGCTAGCTAGTAGTTAATATCAACTTATAGGTACCGCTCATAGGTACCGCCCATGACGAGTCATTTTAGTATTATAAAATTATTATTATGGGAATTTTTTATTATTTATGCAAGTACTGACATGTGAGCTCATACGAGGTATAGAGAACTAAACTCTAAACAATGGTTGGATCCATCGTCAATTAATTGGTATAAGAGTAATGCTATACGTATAAATAAGTGTATAAATATATTTACAGATAAAGAGTAAAATTATAATTTTATTTATATATTTTTTCTTTCTTTTAGTACACAATATGAATTGAAATTCTAATTTCATACCCTTTCTATAAACGCGTATGCACATTTATGTCTTGTACAAATGTTAGTCATCAAGTGACTAAACTATAAGAATATGGGGGGCATATGATAATAAGAGAGGAGGTTTTTTCCTTTTTGCTTTTTTGTTTAATTCATAAGCTAACGTAACACGGTGTCTATTAAGTATAGTCCTGATCTAGAACCATATGATATGGTATATTGTCATATCACCATGTGTCACATGATTATATAGCACCATATGATATTATAAATATGATGCTAGATCATTTTTAGATGTTTTTCACTTTTAAGCAATATATGGCAACTTCCTCAGTTTTGCAACTTGGAAATAATTATTTATCTATCAAATTTTCTATAAAACTACCATCAGCTCCGTTGCGGAGCGTGCATGCTATAACTTTTCTCTATTTGAACAAAACACATAAACTTATCACTTTTCTTTTAAATCAAGTAGTCTCACATAAGTACATGCACTCTTTAAATGAAACTCACTGTGACTTCCATAGAAAAATGTAATTGTCTATAGCGATATGAAGGAAGACACGAAGTGTCGATGACTATTCAATAACTATAGTAGTTGTTGACTTCATAGAAAAATGTAATTGTCTATAGCGATATGAAGGAAGACACCAAGTGTCAATAACTATTCAATTACTATAGTAGTAGTTGAAAGTAATGTATTTAGTATACATCCCTAACTTAGTTTAGCAAGTCTCTTCTTTCCCTTCTTTTTTGCCTTTTTCTTTTTTTAATTTTCATATTTTCTTGACAATATGCTTCACACTATCTATACCTAGACACTGTAGAGAGAAAATGAAAAATAAAGAGAGAAAAATATAAGAAAGAAGAAAAATAAGTGAGAGAAAATTGAAATTTGTACACTTTATGTGTTTATCTATCTCATTTACGTCACTTCAAAACTATACATTTGCATTAGAGATACTCTAATATGTCAAAGTAAACTGTGTGCTTATAGTCTTTAGTTAACTATACATGCCATTTTAATTATAATAACAAGGGTCTTTTATTTTGTTCCTTTTCTAATTACATCTAAATAATAAAAAAGGGTAACCAAGTGATAGAATATTAACAAATTTTTATCCCCTCATTAATTTAATTAATTTATTAATTAGTTTTTTTTTTTTGAGAAAAAAATTAATTAGTTAGTTAATTCTGCCTAGTCACTCACTTCACTTTAATTTGTTAAATACGGTAATGTTTAAGCACCTCCTGGAGGTTTTGTTACAAAACGTCTTACCCCATGTAACATGTATTGAGGTAGAATATTTTGTAACAAAACCTGCGAGAGATGCTTGAATATTTTCATTGTTAAATGATAATATTCTTTAGTTTTCGTGCTGGAGACTCCTAGAAAACGACACTCCGTGGAGAATATTTAACTTTGAAAATTATTGTCACGTGTCGATACATTATTGAGTTTCGCTGTGAGAGTTATATTTTCCTATTATTTTCTCTTTATATCTAACTGTACAATTACCAAACACTTCAAATATATATTTATAATACTAGTTAAGTATTGTGTTAATTTTTCCCACTTAAAACTGACAATCTTAAGGAAATTAAGAATCTGATGTCAGGATGATGTTAAGAATCTGATGTCAGGATGATGTCAAGCTAATGTCTCATTTATTTTTCTATTTTTATTTTCGTTCACCCTAATAATAATTTATATATTTGTAATACTAACTAAGTTGTGTGTTAATTTTTCCGGCATAAAACTGACATCCTAAGGGAGTCTATCTATATATATTTATAATAATAACTAAGTGGTGGGTTAATTTTTTCCACCTAAAACTAGCAATCATATGGGAATCAGGAATCTGAAATCATGATGATGTCAAGTTCATGTCGCTAATGTCTCATTTATTTTTCTATTTTTATTTTCCTTCACCCTAACAATAATTTATATATTTATAATACTAACTGAGAAGTGTGTTAATTTTTCCCGTCTAAAACTGACATCTTAAGGGAATTAGGAATCTAATGTCATAATAATGTCAAGCTCATGTCGCTAATGTCTCATTTATTTTTCTATTTTTATTTTCGTTCCTCCTAATAATAATATATATATTTATAATACTAACTAAGTGGTGGGTTAATTTTCCTCGCTTAAAACTGGCATCCTAAGAGAATTAGAAATCTGCTGTTATGATGTTGTCAAACTGATGTCACTAATATCTCATTTATTTTTCTATTTTTATTTTCGTTCGCTCTAATAATAATCTATATCAATATATTTATAATACTAACTAAGTGATTGGTTAATTTTTCCCACCTAAACTGGTATCCTAAGGGAATTAGGATTCTGGAGTCATGATGATGTCAAATTCATGTCATTAATGTCTCATTTATTTTTCTGTTTTTATTTTTCGTTCCCCTTAATAATAATATATATTTATAATACTAACTAAGCGGTGAGTTAATTTTTCTCACCTAAAATTGACATTCTAAAGGAATTAGGAATCTAATATCATGATGCTGTCAGGCTGATGTGACTAATATCTTATTTATTTTTCTATTTTTATTTTTGTTTGCCCTAATAATAATCTATATATTTATAATATTAACTAAGTGGTTAGTTAATTTTTCCCACATAAAACTGGTATTCTAAGGAAATTAGGAATATGATGTCAAGCTTATGTCGTGATGATGTCAAGTTGATGTCGCTAATGTCTTATTTATCTTTCTGTTTATATTTTTGTTCGGCTTAATAATAATCGGATAATGCTAACTAAGTAGTGTGTTAAATTTTTAATTTTCTATAGTAATTTTTAATAATCTATTTATCGACTCACCTTAATCTTTTTTTTTTCAAATTTTCGGAATTTTGTTTATTACATCTTTTATTTTTGTATAGTAATTTTTAATCATCTCTCAATTATTGAAGCGGAGCTTTTGACCTTTAAGGATACTTTATATTTCGATTAACTAATTAAGTGTGTCAATCAAATTCTTAATTATCTCTTTCCTTGAATTTAACTAGGTAAGTGCAACAATCAAACTCATAATTATCTTTTTCCTTTTATATTTGAATAATCAAAGCAACTATCAGGCTGCAATAGGGTAAGTGTACAAGCAGTTATATATATTGCACACATATTTGTCAACAATCGATCAATTAACATAGAATATCAATTTTGAAAGTAGTTGTACATATTTTTCTTTTAATTAATTTTTAGTATGAACGCATATCACTTTTATTTTTTATCGTTTAATTAATTGTTTACTTTAATTTGTTTTAGAGATGTCTATGTATTTCCCGTATAATGCATGGGTAGATTAGCTAGTAACTATCTAATATGGTTAACATACCGACCAAATCGGACTAAGAATCCCCCTTCTTCTTTGTTTTTTTTTTAAATTATTATTATTGAACAAAACTTTGTATTGTTATTTTGGTTATTTATTTAATTATTAGTTGGCCTAATCTTTAAAAATGACCTCTTGCAATATGTCTTGTAGTGGATTGTCCAATAATCTTCTGTCATGTGTGAGTTTTCCTTACATCTCTTTCCATTATCTTTCAATTACTTCGTGACCACATTACTTCGTGACCACAACCATACATTAGAGCATTGTTCATTGTCATTGTCCATTTAAGAGAGATATATAGAGACAACCTTGGGATTGGGGTTCAACCTTCGAGATATATGGAGACAAAAAGGGAAAATTCGTTGGTCCCATGTGTTTCTCCTTTTTTTTTAATTTTCTTTATCTTTTTCTTTTAATCATTTTTCTCTCATTTACACAATATTTTCCTCACTTTTTTTGCCATTTTGTCACGTACTAAGTCCAAAATCACATTTATTTTCACCTCCTCTATTACTATATTATTATTTTTGAATTTTTATATACCCCTCTCTCTCTCTCTCATTTTCATTTTTCCATATATTTTTTTCCGTACACTTCATTTCATTCACCTTCAATATCCACTTTTATATGTCATTCCCAAACATAGATCGCTTTTTAAACTTTCCAAAAAATGTCCCTTTTACCACTTTTTAGACAAAATTACCCCAAAAATAAAAATGTAATTCCAAATACAATTTGCAATGAGGAAATTATAAAAAATAGCCACTTTTTTTAAAAGATCTTTCCCAAACTAATTATATTTAAAGTAATTATACTGTCACTACAAATTTTAATCCCCTCACCACATTTTTACCCTTACCACATCTAATGAGGAAAATAGATAGCCACACAATAAGAAATATGAAAACTTCTAAGGAGATGTCACTTTCACATAACCTTCTGTTATTGGGAAATCAAGCGGGCCTACATTCTGATTTCCAATAATAGGGGGCTCACCTCTCCATAGAAGGACCGCAAGAAATATACATATGTAACCCAATATAAGATAAGATATGAAAACCAAAAATAAAAATGAAATAATAGTGTGGTGTACATTTCTAGAATTTTAAGTCTCAAATCTCATATGCATTTACCGTTTCACACCACTACATGAATAAGAGCCGTCCGCCATTTTTCACTTGCCGGAAACTAAAATGAAGCATTTTCACTGGTCAATCTTCCTTCACCTATCGTCCAATTCCAAATTGAAGAAAAATCCCTAAAAATCCCAAATCAAGCTTAACACCGTAGGTCGGCGATGCTGATGGAATAATCCCAAGTTATGGTGCTTGTCAAAGATAATGGGTATCTTAAGAACTAATTAATCATGCACAAATAAAAATTTCAATCATTCAAGATCATTTGATTTGCATAAGTGAATGTGCATTGAAAAGCTTTATAATATTTATTAATGAATTCTTCCATACTGAAAGTGTAAAACAACGCTGATGTCAGTCCAATCATGAAGCCGACTTAAAGAAAACTGCTGGATGTCATAAAAGAGGAGCTATCACAAAAAAAGAAGATGACAAAACAAAACATAAAAGAAAAAAAGGAAGAAGAAAGAGTGGATTGGATTTCAGACGTGGTGGGAAAATTGAAAAGATGATGTAGAACATATCAACAATGGTTATTAATGCAATTTTATACATGGGCATTTAAGTAAATAAATTTTTTGTGGTGTGGAGATTAAATCTTGTTGTGATAATATAATAACCCTTATATTTAATAACTTTTTTGAAAATAACACTTTTTGTTTTTTTGGACAAAAATACCCCGAACTAATAATGAAATTTAAATGTATAGAATCAAATTTCAAACTTTATAAAATGACTTCCAACTGTATAGCTTACAGTTGAACTGTGTAGGATGAGATGCAATGACATCGTGTAACTGTCTAGATTTGTTGAAACTAATTGTATAGTTAGACAATTAATCTAGGCATTTGAAATGTATAACTAGACGCTTACAAATGTCTAGAATAAGTAAATAGAAATAAATAATCATCTTTTCTCTATCTCTTTCTTTCAAACCACCCAATGACCTTCACCATGCATTGGAGACATTTGGACCGAAGTGTTTGAAAATTTTCACTATTTGCCCTGTATAAAAGGTGTTTTATCACTACTTCTTTTTTAAATATTGCTTTAACCAAATATATATTTTTCCCATGTATATTATTACTTATCCAAATTTTCTATAAAGTCAACACTTGGTTATTACTTTTTCTCACTTGTATAAGACATTAGAGTCCATCACTTTTTCCTTCAGATCAAGTGTTTTCATGTAAGCACTCAAACTTTTTAAACAGAACTCGCGTTACCTCTATATAAAATTAGATTACCTACCAAACGGTAACAATGTAATTCTATTTAAAAACCCGTCAAACAAATCAAATTTATATATTTTGTAGAATCGTATGTAAATACTACACAAATCCACACCACATGGTTTCACTCATGCTGGCTTTTATATATATATATATACATATATATAAATAATAAATAAATAAATATCACCACTTAATTTTATTCCAACAGGGCATAAAATAAACAAAGAGCACTTGTCCATCAATAATTTGTAATTCTCATATTGACTAGCATCATGCTCCTTAGACATGGAACGTCCCCCAGAAATTACGTTTCGCCAAGAAATTGACAGACCATTGACTCGAAAGTCTATGCGGGTCATTCTTTGATACGTCAACTATCACCAATAATAAATTCGAATGGTGAAAAAAATTGCCATGAACTTTCACTTAGAGCAGATGTCAAAAGAAAAAAAAAAATTCACTTAGAGCAAGTTTAATGTGAGGAAAAAAATTAAAAGGAAAAAAGCAAGGGAAAAAATCTATTTCGAAATAATTTGTAGGGGAAAAAGTGGGAGGAAACTTAAAAGATTTTGTTTATTTTATAAAATTTACAAATTATTTTGTCATTACTTTTTTTATTATATAATTGATATTCAATCTGTTACAAAATATTATTTTTTTAAATTTATTATGATTTTTTTTCTGGAGAGAGAAAACTGGATTGGGGAAGGTAAAAGAGGGTTTTGTTGGGTTTTTTTCCTCCACATTAAACATGCTCTTATAAGAGAATTGTGATGTTTGAACGAAAAGGTGTATAAAATTTTAACAAAATTGACATCTTATTTTATAATGTATCACGTCTCTTTTAAATCAATAGTAATTACATGAGTCACATATCTATTTTGTAAATTTTCTATCCATCACTTTCTCCTAACAGAATTATTCATTTATAAATGTTTTTCATTTATGAAATAGTGATATAATTTATCACATTCATATCTAATTATGAAAATATGTTTGAAAATCTCCTGAAAGTTTTTTAATAAAACTTTGCACCTTATGTGTCCTGTATTAATGTATGTCACATGTATTTCAAATCTATATAGGCTACATAGGATGATATGTTTTACATCAAAACATCTGATAGGTTTTTTAGCATTACTCATCTAATTTATCTAAAAATGATCTAACACAAGACGTCTAATGTCGTAATTACACCAAACGACAGATTAATATAATATCAAACATCGACATGAAGCCATTGTATCATCTCCACAAATTAATAGTATTAAAAAAGTAAATTAAAATATCATTTCCTTGTTAAACTTTTTCATTTATTAATTATTTCACCTTAATAATTCTATTTTTGATAACTATGCACATTAAATATGAGCATATAAGGAGATAACTTTAATTACAGCGGATGTATATCCTATGTGGTACATCTGACTAATAATACATGTGCATCTCACCACGTAAGATGTACCATGTAGAATATATATCTTATAGGTTTAACTTTTTCTCAATCGACATAGAAAGATACAAATGTATATCATACAAGGTACATCCTAGGTTACAAGCTGCACTTGTGTTATTGGTTAGATATACCACATGAGATATATACATCTAATATATCTAAGTTTCTCCAACATAAAAGGGAAATAATATTTCAACTTTTTTTTTTAAAAATGGAAATTGGAGCAAAATTGAATCATCTTTTTTGGACGGGATAGTATTTTGTGTTTTTTGGTGTCTTTGTTGCTGGGAAAAGGAGGTTTATATAAGCCATACTGTTCACACTCACAAATATTGAATATGGATTGTTTAGAATTAAGTGACTGGCTATTGAGTGAACAATCACAACCTTTTACATTTTACCACACAATTTAAGTGTAAAATAAATAAAAAATCGTGTAAAATTCGTAGCTAATTTCAGCTAAACACTTTGCTGGCGCACCTTTTATATTTCGCCGCATGGTTAAAGTGTAAAACAAATAAAAAAGTCATGTAAAATTCGTAGTTAATTTCAGTAAAACCCTTTGCGGGATCACGCATAAGAAAAGATTGAAAAACCACACAAACATATTTAAGTAAGACATTTTAGCACTAATTTTTTAATGTGGGATAAAACTATTTTCCCAACACTTAAACTCTATGTCTTTTTGTCATGGCACACTTTGAGAATCAATTTCTCATTCACTGGAACATCATTTTGAACAAATATATATGATTTCAAAGCTATATATAGAGAACACAAATTTAAATTCATATTTCAAAAAAAAAAAAATAAATAAAATAAAAGAATCGGATTCCCTTAAAATTATGTCGAGAATTCTCATGTATGTTGTTCCCTATAGCCTATATACAGGTCATAGGTGCTATGATTTGCAGTGCCATCAATTATCCACGGCGATGGCCTTGCCTTTATTTCTGAAGTAGATACCATAGAAGACATGCAAATCCAAATCCAAATCCATAACCCTAAAATCTATGACGCCTAATGAATCATCCCACAACACTTGGGGACTGCTGATCGACGTCAAGAAAGAGGGCCATTTGAGGAATTTTACAAAAATTCCACGTTACTTTAGCAATTTTTTTGAAAAGAGTAATTATAGTGCAGAGTTTAGAACGTGAATTTTAATTTGTGTATGGATAACTCTGTGAGTTCATAATAATTAATTTGTTTTTACTTAAAAGATGTTATATTTTTCGAAGTGTCATAGTGTATTTATTAAAAATCTATTTTGATTGAGGTGTATTTAAAATGTAGTGGAACAAGAATAAACTGTAGTGGTAATATAATAATTACCCTTTTGAAAAATCATGAAATTTTTTTGGGAAACAAATATCTTCTTTTTTACGAGCACTACTAATTTATAGTTATACAATGGTTGCCAAAAAAATTATAGTTATACCAGTCTCACAATTAATTAACTCATACATAACATTTGAGTGTGCGTTTTGTTTTTTAATTTTCATTATGATTTCCAGTTTTATGTCATGATGAAGGAACATAATTTGACATGCTAATTCACGAATCGAAAGAGTTAGATTGTTAATAACAATAATATTTAACACTGATTATAAGCGAGATCTATAGCGCATCACTTACGCAAGGTGAAGAGAAACAAGATAAACTATATATGCCAGCACAAACTGATGCGCGGAAGAAATTGAAACCCATGTCAATAAGAGGATATTATCTATAATCACTACTATATAAAAGAGGAGATGAGTGTAAAACATTTATTTTCCCATTTTACCCCTATAGCTTTTTTTATTTGTCAAAAATGTCCCCATTGAATATCAATTATGAGAGCCATTAACTATTTTAATGTTCTTTTTAGCTATTGCTATAAATTGTTGACTCCATAATTATAAGATCTATACTTATATTGCATTTTCGCCCTAATTATTCCTTAAGTATTACAATCTTTAACATAGAGATAAAATTGATTTTACGATATAGATGCCTATGATTGCCCCTATTATGGTTTGCATGCAATAATGATGTTTAACATGACAATATTTATCACGATGATGTTGTCCATGGATAAAGCACTTTATAGATGGAATTTCACTTCATTGTTTGCAGTTTTGCTATGCATGCTTGAGTAGAAGATTTTAGTGACTATTCACATTTTTATCTTTTTATTTTTTATTTTATTTTTTTGAAGAATTCACCTTTTTAATTTTGAATATAGTAACATAATGTCGAGATTACTGATTTTTTTTTTTAACTTTTTCATAATTTCTTATTATTTTTCATCAATGGTTAAAATTTATATAATTTGTAAATTTTCACTTTCCAAATAATAATTGTAGAAATAAAATAATTTTCACTTGATAGAGATAAAAAGTATCAGTTCTTAAATTATAAGTTACAAATCATGTGTATAACTTAAATTAGTTTTCACAAAATTGAAGCCCATGTCGAGAAATATTACAAATTTTGTACATTTATATGTACAAATTTATAACACATCTCCCCAGTTAAGATACAAAATTTTATATACTTTATATGTACAAATAACACTCAACTTAATTAAGATACAAGGACGCGGACACAAAACACGATCATAATCCAAACTCGACAGTAAAATCGTAGAGAGAGAATCCATCCCGACTCTAGAAATTTTTTTCTGCTTCTTCAGACTTCACCTGACTTGTCCTCTCTCTCTCTCTCTCTGTGCCAACGTTATTTTCTGGTGAAATATTCATAGAAATTTGAAGAAATTCTATATGGCGTTTGAGGTGGTGATGAAAAACGAAGAAAATGAGAGACATTCTTGTGGTGGGTACAATATGCTGCTCACAATGCTGCTTTTTACAGCAATACTGGTGTTGTTGCCACTGGTTATGCCACCACTTCCGCCACCGCCGCCCGCCGTTCTCTTTGTGCCGGTCTTCATCATGGCAGCGTTGATTCTCTTGGCCTTTGGCTAATAATGGATATATGTGTATTTGTTGATCACGTTGCAATTTAGACGAATTTGTTAATGCTATGTTTTAATTTCTGCCATCTTTTATTCATTTCTGAGAAAGAAAACTGAAAGACACTTTCTGTTTTTGAAACGAAAAGACAATGTTAGTTACTGGAAATAAATGATCATTAAATCATTAGTAACTTATGATCATCTTTATTTACCGCCGGTGATTTTCCGGCCGCCACCGTCGGTTTTATATTTGGCGGCGGCGCTTTTGTTTATGTGCCCAGAAGTTGGGTTCCATCTGTACGGTTGCATGGTGCCATGGGTTCACAAGCATCTACAAGTGTACAGTGATAAACTTTATAAAGCACAATTTCCCAACATTTTTTCCCCTAAAAAAAAAGTACTACAATTTTAAGAAACAAAACACACTAATAAAAGAATATAGCGTTTGGCAACCATTATAAGAGCTTTCAATTATAATTGACACTACAAAAGATAAGTGTTTGTGCAAGCCAATAAATTAAATTGTAAAGACACGACAAATACTAGAATGGGTCGGGGCTTTTTTCCCAAATCCCACTTTTTTTGGCCTTATAAATATTTGAGAAAAAAAAAATTCATACATAGATTAGTATTAATCTACATTTTAGACACACCTCAATACCGAGTTTTGATTCTGTTCTTAATGATGACAAGCGATTCTAGAGAGAGTATCCAATCTCAAGACATGCTTATAGGACATAGAGCTTTAAACACTATAGGACATAGAGCTTTAAACACTATAGTAGTGTGGAATTTCAAAAAGAGCTATCTTTACAATTCATAATATAAAGTAAAAAACGTCAAATTTAAAAAAAAAAAAAATTAGTAAGAGAGAGATGTTTTACTAATTATAAATAAAAGATGTGCGGCATATATACCTTTTTTTCTATTAAATTATAATTACAAATCTAAATCACAGCTGCACAAATGAGAATGGATATTTATCCTATTGAAACACAGCGCTAAGAAAATCAACGACGCTCTTCCGATCTCAATACAAACTCACATATAGTGAGAATACATACTACAATAAAATATAGAAAATACCCCATATAGGAGAATCAAACATGAGACTTCTAGGTTCCAGTACCTCAACTTAGCCCCCATACCAAATGGGCTAGGCCTCATTGGCAGCATATATACATTTTTAGTTCCATTATTTTACTAGCAATTAGAAGTATAAATGTTGCAAGTAAGCAGAATATGAACAGATCGATCCTGTCAATTTTTCCAAGGCTGCATAAGTTCATTTTATGTCTATCAAACTCTCCCTGCTTTGCTCTTCAGAGGGGGAAAAAACACTCTCCCTGCCTTGAATAACTTGAAAGTTCAAGCCAAGGCATTGATGGATCTAGACTTGTCAAGCAATGCGGGCATGTTTTTTCCCCCTCAGTGGGGGACCACTGCCCCATAGGATAAATCCGTCTATGATGGTGGATATCTTACATTGTCTCCCAAGATATAACATCAGAGCCGTGATTTTTTTTCATTTCATTCCTCTTTAGAATGCAAAATTGTATTATTCAAGTAAGCAACTCGTGTCCTAAGACACATAAATCACATTGTCACAAGCAAGTAGATTACATGGGCAGCCAATATATATCTTCTACTTGGTTGAAGGGGAGGAAGCCTCAAGGCTCGGGTTTTCGAACAATTGGCTTTGCCTTACAAAATCAAAACAAGAAAAGGAACCACCAAAAGAAAAGAAACAAAAACAACTAGGGACACCGAAAACAAACAGAAGAAGAAAAACAATAAATTGTGAAAAAGGAAAAATTATTACGAGAAATTGCGCCAAATTTGTTACTTGAACAAGAAAGCTAAAAATCTATCTTCAAGACTTTAAACATGTACGGAGAACATTTTGCTTTAGAAATAAGAAGAAATTATAGTTTTTAGCTCTTTGCCAGTGAAATGAAAAGCAGCTTTTTCCTTCCATAATGTGAAAAGGAGAGGAAAAGACAAAAGAATTCAGTAGATATCATATTACACGTCATAATTTTAATACATTAACCTTCAGAAAATTTTTTGGGCTGTGGGTAAATCCGCCCACGAGCCAAGGCCACATTCTAAAAACCATGAAATATAGAGAATAGACCCAATCGCCTCTCAACTTGCCAGGATGTCAACAATGCACCGGTTAGTTGACATGTGAGGCATGTGGCAACCACAAGTAGGCGAGCTCTTTCTCCTCTTCGGCTGGTAAGACATCTTTTCCATGGAGTAAATCCAAAATGAGAAATTTAAAGTTATTCAGAAATTAATAATAATTTATCCCTTTCAAGGAAAAAAAGAAAGAAAAATTAAAATATGTAAATAAGAATCTGAACTTTTTGGGTTATATAATAAAAATATAAAATCAAACAGTAACTGCTTTCCAACGGTCCTAAACTGCCATCTCTCCCGCCAATTCATTTTTCCTTACATCCCAAAACCTGCACTCAAATCTCACCCTGTCCCATAAGTTTCTGTTCTCAAGCGCATCACTGGCGCTTGAGAGCACTCGAAAAATCCCTCCTCTGCGACCGCGGCGCTTGGTCAACACCACCAGGCGTCGCCCTCCATCGCCAAGAAAAGTTCCAATG
Organism: Nyctanthes arbor-tristis; assembly: GCA_963692815.1. Classification (NCBI taxonomy): domain Eukaryota; kingdom Viridiplantae; phylum Streptophyta; class Magnoliopsida; order Lamiales; family Oleaceae; genus Nyctanthes; species Nyctanthes arbor-tristis. Next base: position 28,978 of record CAVNYN010229821.1, read on the forward strand.
GCAGACTTATCCGCCATTGTTCCTTATCAGGATCCCGCTGACGATATTATCTTCATCGATGAATCTTCCTTCTTAGTAGAAAACCCGACCCTCGATCTTCCTCAATGCCAGTTATCCGAACAGCCCAATTTTCAGCCCCCAGAATTCAAATCTGCTTCAGGATTTGATAATATTAACGTTGATGACATTAATGATCCCTTGGCAGAGCCGGTTGCCTGGGAAATGGGTTGTGGAAGTGATGGGAATCTTGTTATAGATTATCCAGTCCAGCCCTTTGGGTTTCAAGGAGAAGGAAGTAGCCATTTCAATGGAAATAGTAATCCAAATAATCATCCAGAAAATTTAGATTCTTTATCTCCAATGCAACTCTCTGATTCTCCGGTTTTTCCATCTCCTGATAGTTGCATGTGCTGTCACAAACTTCGCGAAATTACTCATGTAAATGGTATGGTTTGTACAAGTAGATTCTGCAAGCTTTTTTTTCACGTTCGATATCAAATTGTTTCTTGTTTTGATAGGATTAAGCATGAAACGTCTTGAGATTCATGGAAGAGTTGGAGTGATTGTTCATGCAATTTTCGAGAAATATAGTTATGATTATGGCTTATCTTCTCAGAACCACGAGTTTAAAGTTTTCGAGTAAGTTCTGCAAAATTATTACGTTACAAAATGCTTATCCTGAAGTTTTGCTTGATTTCCGCCTTCTGTTTTCAGTTTTTGCACAGAAAGCATCCAGAGTGTGAAGCAGTTCCTGGTTCAGTATTGTGAAGATTGCAAACAACAAGGCTATATTATGTTGCAAGACCCTCTCTCGACGTTTTATGAAGCCATTTCCATTGGAGTGAACGATGGTGGAAACTCAGACGAGTTTCTTCAGTTTTCTCCAGAAGTTGCAGGTCAGCCGAGAACCTTTGATCCTCATTCGCTAAATTCTGTTGCAACAGGGTATCCTTCACAAGTGAATCAACAAGAAACGCCAAGGCCACCCGAAGGTGATAGAAATTTAGAGGAATCTGTGAAGATTCCTTTAGCTGTGCAGGTCAGTTGTACGTTCAATTGATCTTTTATCAATCTCTAATCTTAAAATTTCAACTACTCAACATTGTGATTATACTTAATAAATGCTGATGGGTAGCAGAGGGCAAGAACAGGGAGCATGAAAGTGAAGGATGTCATGGCATATTTTGATCTTCCGAGTGACAAAGCCGCCAAGAGACTAAATATATGCCCTACGGTGTTGAAGAAGATATGCCGCAAAGGTGGCTTGAAGAGGTGGCCTTACAGAAAGGTTTCTAACTTCCGAACCCCATACCTCAACCAACCCCGCCCCCCCCCTCAAAAAAAAAAAAAAAAAAAGGATTCTCTCCCTGTCTCTCTCTAACAGAGTTTCCGTTGGATTGATGACTTGCAGATCAGAAGCTTAAAGGGGAAAATTTCGGAGAAGAAGAAGATTTTAACTTGTATGAGTGGTGGTAATGGAGAAAGGGAACAGGCACAGGCAGATATAAGAATGTATCAGCAAGAACTAGATGAATTTTACGGCAAATTCATTAATAACTGTGCTGTCAATATACAAGAAAATTATTGATTACCAAAGGTATATACATATATAGAGAAATTCTTTATTATTATTGATTATCAAAGAAATATATATAAAGATGCTGCACTTTTGCACTTGTATTGTCTTCATTTTCCTTTTGCGAACATTGTTGTGGTACCATGACATTTTTTTGGGTTTATTGGTTATTAAGTTGCGTCTAGTTTTATGTCTGGCGATGACTGATCATTATTAATATATACATTCTGAATCGGACCTCCATCACCATCTAGTAAAACGCCTAATAAGGGTCAATTTACATTTATATCTGGCATTGCAAACTACCACATAATACATCTTTCACTAATAAAATTTAATAATCATCTTGACCTTAGTTTCGTGAGACTCAAATAATACAGAATTGTTATTTTGCATCAGCACACATACACATCTCACAGGATGGGCCCCACTATACAGACAGGGTCACTGCCCACCCTCTTAAGGGGCAAGCATGTGAAAAGACAAAAGGTGCATGGAAACAATGTTTAGAGAACTTAAATGAATTGTACACAATTTGTCAATAATCAAAATTGACTCATTAGGTGGATAAATAATGCACGTTTATGACAATTATTGATCCACCATGAGAAAAATATCATAATATCAAGTTAAGTGAAATCAAAATATAAAAAGTAGAGGCTACTTTTTACCAGACAAAGGTTCATTCCTCGTCAGAGTAATTGAACTTTATCGAGTGGGATTGAAGGTCAATCTGGCCTCCTCTATAGCTACCACGCTTCTTCTTGGTCTTTTCGTGTCGGAAGTCCCTGCAAGATCCAGGAACAAAGGTGAATCTTTTGTTCCGGGTGAACTCCAGAATATGGTGTTATCATGATATATAGGTCAAAGATTTGTAGCCTGCACTTAGCAAGCTTAAGAAAGGCCACTTGATTTAACAACGCATATTTATAACAAGAAAAACAGGATAAGAAAAATGTGCAGGCAGAATGGGTAGAATCTTAAGACCAGAACAAGAGCACAATTATGTTCGCCAAGCAGGCTCTTTATGAAAAGGACGGACATAAGATGAGCACACCCTAAGCACTATCCTTACAAGATAACATTTTTTTGTTTTAGATTCCTCTTTGTCAATTCAAAGGTCAAAATGTAATGAGCATGTCCGAGCAATGATATTGCTCACTTGGTTACGCATGTCACAAAAACATACTAACTAGAGAAACTCCATACCCAATCTCACGTGCTATGATTCCATGATATGGAAAAAGATTTCACACTGGAAAGCCTATGGCTAAATTTTCTATTTTGTAAACATGGAAATTACAAGCCTAGAAAATAAAAAAAAAAATAAAGAAAAGAAATGGTTGCTAAATGGACCACAATCTCTTGCCAGATTAGCCAATCAGTCTATTGGTTGTTTGCCATTATTAAAAATAATTTCTACATGGAATCACAAGTGAGCAATTCCTTTAAACAGGCTATATTTTAGTTCAACTTCTGCTCAGTCTTGTAGTATGCTGTCCAACCCAAAGAATGATGGCATTTTATCTACATTTTATGAGTGTCATCCTCCTCAAGATATCTCCACCATTTGGAATTCCATATACTTAAAAATTATGAAACACTTGAAAGATAATCTAGAAAGACGTACCTTCCTTTGACCTGGCCTAAAACTTCCTGTGCTTTTGCCCCATAACCTTTTCCTTTGCCATCCTGCATGAGACATAAGACTTAAATCAAATGTTATAGACATATAATAATTTAGCAAGAACATAGAGTCATTCGTGTTTGTGCTTAAAGTATTCCTGCCATATGCACACAATTATTCATACATGACCGCAGCAATTGATAAGTTCAGGAAAAGAAAGAAAGAAGCAAACCAGTGCCCAGTAAGAATTATCTTGAAGCCTCTGATCAGCAAATTTCACCTCATCTACTTTCACCCTTTGAAATGCATTAACAGCTTTTGGCTGCAATAAAACCACCATTATTATCTTTGTCAGAAAGCAGAAACCCTTTTTTAACAATAATTTTTCTTTTGCTTTTTTTCCCCGGGGGTGGGGGAGGAATATCAACACAGCAAGCAACTATAAGTCAATATCAATAGATATCAATAGAACTCAGAGTCAGTATTCTTCACAAAATTGAAAAGAAAAATAAATACATTTGAACACTCACAGAGAAGAGAAATGACAAAAGAAAATGAAAAGCAAAAAGGTTCAACCAAAACATACTAAAAAAGAAAACAGAATACTAGTGAGACCAGTTAACACGAATCCAGCAAGCGGTTATGAAGTAATGTATAGAAGAAATTCCAAAAAATTTATGTTTTTGATCCTCAAGATTACTCAAGTCCTTTCTTCTGCCTTCAGGTCTGATCTGAGCTAAACTCTAGTATAGATTACAGTTCACAATTTGTATCCAACCCCCATTCATGGTTTTGCATCTAAAACGGAACAGAACTACTTTCGCCAAGTCAGAGCTTCGCAGGATTTGTAGCAGCATAAGTAAAAAGCTAAAACACAGTGAGATAGAAGTGCCAGTGTGGTCTAATAAGCATGCCAAAGCTTTCAAAATCACTGAGATGATATGCAATGCACAGGGTTTGAATTGTTTCATCAACTTCATAGGGAAAAAATCATGGCCCAATTCCTTCATTGCACTTTAAACATTGTGGAAATAATTTATTTGACTCAAGATTTTACTTTCTTCCTGGTAATAAGTTGGAGCACGAACTTATTTTCTGCCTTCACTTGTTATTACTTCCAATTAATAACCACATTATGTTCAAGCATTAGCCAGATTAAACCCACAAAGCATTTAAACCTACATTAGTGAACATCAAAATCAAGTCAAAAGAAACAATCCTAAAAGAGGGTGGCAAAAATATATGCAATAAATTTAATGCCAGCATTACATGCTGTATTAATGCCTTCACAGGCAAAGTTATTGGCTTCAAAATAGAATCGGGTCAAACTAATCATATTCAGATATCGCATGCAACACATCGTACTACACGAACCTCCACTACTCATTTTCAGAAAATCTAATTCAATTTCAAGGGGAAGTAAAACTTTTTATTTCATCTTAGCTCCTCCGGCAGAAAGCACTTTACCCTGTTGGGCAGTTTTCCTTGCATTATTTTTCTCTCTCTTTTATTCTCTCTTGTCAATTCACATCAAAAGAATTTAGAGCAAAATAAGATATGTAAAGGAATAGATATCTACAGATACACATACCTCAGCAGAACCATTCCGCTGTCTGCTTCCAGATTTTGGCTGACTGGAGTTCTCCAGTTCATTTTTGTTGAGATTCTCATTACCTCTTTCTCCATTTTTCTGAGAGGAGAAATTTTGTGACTCAGCAAGTCCATTAGCTCCAGGAATAGAGATTTTCTGCTCAACAGTCTTTAAGACTTGTGAACCTCCTGTCTTTCTGCGTTTTAATTCTTCAACTGCAACTTCTTCCACAGGCTCACTCTTGTTTTCATCAGGAGCAAGTCTTTTCCTCTTCTTGGAAGCCTTGTTATAATCATCAAGCCCACCTTCCGCAGGCTGAATTGATTTTTCTTCAGATTTTCCATGATTTGGCATTTCTCTATCTATAACCTCTTTACCAGAACCAGATGTTTCTTGAGAAGTTGTAGCTTCTTTCTTTATCTTCTTCTCTTTAGCTTGGACTTCATTCTCGTCTGCTGCAATGACACTAGGATCTTTTCCACCCACCTTATTCTTATTTGCCCAATCAAATTCATCAGCATCTTCTCGAGGGCTATCCTTCTTCATCTTCTTTTTAATCTTTCTATCTTTAGAAGATTCCATTATAATATCAGATTCACCTTTACTACCATTGCTCTTATATTCTAAACCTTTATGTTTATCTTCAGTAGTCACAGCCCTCGTATCCATTTGCTTTTCATCACCATCCACTAATTCACATGTTAACTTGCTTTTCTTCTTCTTCTTCTTCTTGTCTTTTGGTCTTTTAGAGGATTCATCTACTGGTAATTCACAAACTTTTCCGTCAGGAGAATCTTTTGATAGTTCACGTTTCTGTTCATTTTGACTGAGATCATCAGGTGTCTTGCAACTTTTCTCAGGGTTTAACCTCACTTCTGATTGTGTCATGTTACCATGCGTTGATAAATCCTTGGAATTTCCGGATTGAGAGATTGAAGCATCAATGTTAACTTCTTTATCTTTGCTCTTCCTTGTCTTCTTCTTATTCCCAATTTCATCAGAGGCTGCACGATTCGCATCTCCATTTTTTGCTTCACTACTCACCAATTTCTCTGGCAGAACACACATCTTAAATAAGAGTAATTCATAAAAATTGACTGGTCATCATGTAGTAATAAAAGTGAGAAGAGAAGGTAATTAAAATAAAAGTCAAACAACACTTCCATATATCTTACCTTGTTCCTTGTGGAGGAAATTCTTATGATGATCATTACTGCATATTAGAGAGCGCAGTAGCATAAGAATTGAAGCTGAAATTTTAATATCATTTAAAAACAAAATATAATTGGATTTAACCAAAAGATTTTTTGAAACATATCACCTCGGATGAGTATTCCATCCACAGAATCAAATTCAATTATACTCAAGAACTAATATGTTTAGCTAAGTGAGAAGAATAAGCAAACTTCTTTTGAAATGTAAGGAAGAGCGAAATTATAAAATTCCCAAGTTTTTGTCTCAAGTTCAAAGGGCCTTTTTTCTAAAAGAAAACATTTATGCCAACTCATACGGGACAAGAAGTTGGTTGATAGACTCACAGAAAAATCAAATTCATTCTTTGTCAACCCATAGAACAGGTTATTTGCAGCCAATCAAAAGGCAAACTCCAGGACAGGACTAGCAGCAGAATTTCAGTATGCATCAACTTACTCCAGTGCCACTTTTCCCTAATATAATTAACTAGTTTTGATTTTCAAATCACCGTATCAAAACAAAACATTATCCACATCATTGGCAAACAACATTTGCCTCTAAATCAGGACAGAGAAGCTGACTGGGAAGCAGTATTTATTAGGTGGAGCAGATAATTCAAATTATACAGCTAGATGCTTAATGCAACTGCATAAGATTGTCCATAAAACAACTGCCATGTTCTCAAGGGAATAAACAATTGAAGGATTGAAATAATTTTTCTTTGAAACTATTTTCTCCTTTGAGACACACACACACACACAGAAAGTGACCTTGTTTAGTTGCTTACCAGAACTCCAAATACGTGGAGAATACATCTTCCAAATTAAGTGCCCTAGCCTTCCAATCATCATCCTGAACCAAAAACAGGGTTGATAAGAGTAATCTGTCATGAGAAAAATGATACATTAAATTAAATAAAATAATACCAGATACAGAACAGAATCCACACAAGTACATGGATGACTAGGGAATACACAATATACATATCCTTACTTTTGCTCATTTTTCTTACATTTTTCACTAAAGTCCACGTGCTTAGAGCCATTCAATATCAGTAGGTTCAATTATATTAATGATTTCCTTGCATGATTAGATTTTCACAAGTATTCAGAAACCAAAGTTACCAAAGTTTCTTCAACTCTATCAATGTATTGAAGATCCTAGCAGAGAACTCACGGATATTTTGCAAAATTGACTTGCAAAAGATATTCCTATTGTTCCATTCACAGTCCTCCAGAAAATTTTCAAATTTTCCATTTAATTTCCTTCCTTATCAGAATAACGAACACAAGAAGTTCAAATAGCAGCATCCTACGGAAAGGTTGATCCTCAGATTCTTTAACGAATTTGATCTTTTTTCCATTCATCGTTCAGAAGCATCTTACATTCACGTACGCTTTTACATTCACGTACGCACAGAATGTATAAAACAATTAGATATATGCATACATAGTGATAAAAACTTACAAATGCTTGCAATTGTGCTCCTGAGTGTATACCTGAAATTGAGCTTCTGAGATGAAGCGGTTAAGAGTTCTGGAAAAGCCATTGTTTTCAATCCAAAGAGCAACGGAATAGGCCAAAAGAGCTTTGTTTTCAGGCTTTAATTGGACCCGGTTTTCAAATTGCTTCTTCGCCATTGCTGAATTTCTCTGCTCTTGCTCGGCGACTAGCACTTCACTCGGTCAGCAAGCAAGGGCTTACGTCACACTACACCCAGTTCCCGCATCAAGTGTGAGTGTATATATATAATCACAGAGACTTTCAAGTTTTTAAGCGAAGTTCTAAAATAGCATGGGTTGGCCCAATACAGCGTTTATTTATTTATTTATTTCGAAAGCAATATAGCCATACAGGGTATATTGATGTCCATTTTGGAGATAATTTGCATGTGTAATTATAATTCACAATACCGTATTTGTTTGCTATATCACATTATAATTGCATTAAAGATTCTTAATATTTAACTTTTATTGTAATCAAATTCTTAACTTTTTCTTTTTATTTTTTACCCTCTAACTTTCCACCCATAGTGCATTATGTTCATAACGATAATTTTTGTCAAAAGAATATCTCTACATAATTGTCCAAAAACTTATATAACTCTGTTGAAATTAAATAAGTAAAATCTTCCAAATAAGAAATTTATAAAATTTGTTCTTAGTTTTAAAACTCGGTAATGTGATATTTAAATACAAATCATTATCTATAGTCTAAGTGGATTAATTATCGAAAAATTAGTGTTAAAAATATGAAGGAAAAGTAGAGGGTTTAAATATAGTAATACACAAAGATTAAGCACCTTCAATGCAATAAAAACGTGGTGCACCACATAAAACTGTAGTGAGAATATAATTAGCCAATTCGCAATGCTAAATATTTATAGAACTATCATTCCAAATTTCCTTTTTTTTTCTTTTTTGCTTTTTTTTTGAACATTTTTTTTTTTGCTTTTTTTAATCCCACTTTAAAGTTCAACTTTGATTTTTTTTTTTTTGGATTTGTTTTCTTAATGTCACGTAATATCGTGTCTAATCTTTCTTTTTTCCTTAATTTTGATTATATCATTGTTATTTTAATTAACATTTATGTTTTCTTTCTTTTTTTTTTTCAAATTATGTAGTTTAAAAAAAAACTTGATACAAAGAGGACATCATGCACATATAATTAAAGTTAATGATTACAAATTAAAACATAAAACGACATATAACATTACAAACTAAGTTACCCACACACAATCTAACAAATTAACTAACAAGACAATACAACAAGAAGGAACTAGTCACTTAGCAAAAAATAGAAAACACACATGAGCATATGGTAGTAAATGCAATGAGAACACAACTAAGTCTAGACGTCGAATAAATACATGGTAGTCTAGCAAATCGCTTTGTAATCTATCTAGACTGTCGAAGAACTGCTCAATCTTGCTAGAGCCACCTTGAGACTGACGATGATTCTCTCTTCTTCTTTTATTTGAAATTATTGCTTGTTGCTGAAGTAGTTCCTTACACTAAGGATCCATGACCCTATGCAATGGAAAAAAAAAGACTCATTGTGTCTATCTCGTTGAGTTACCTTACAAACATATATTATAGGTTGAAAATAGATATCATATGGGAAAGTTATGCTGGTTTCATTGCATTACCGACCTAGTGGTCTCTCACTTCATGGCTTGCGAGCTTTGTGTTTACCAAGCGCGAGACATTGGCTCAACTGTAATCCACATTGCTTATCGTCTCATATTGGGGATAATCTGAATAATAAATGATTGAGTTTTTGGAATAATTTTTTTTTTAATAATATACATGCGGGAGATAGGGGAGAACGGGGAAATAGAAGAAGCGATAGGTGTGGTTTGTAATCGAGACCTCCTATTTGAAAGTCGAAACGTTAGAATTTAACCACTATACTATCTGTTCAGGAAAAAAAAAGTAAAAAAATGGTGTTTGATTGCAAACTGTTTTCCATGGAAAATGTCATTTTCCATCTAAATTTTTTTGGTCTAATGAAACATAATTTTATTTTTCATGAAAAATATTTTCCATCTTAAGCCAAAAAATGGATATTTTCCTTGAAATCAAGGAAAATGAATTCCCGTGAGGAGAGGTGGGAAACTATTTTCCATGGAAAATGAATTTCAATTTCTTTTCCACCCTTCAATCAAACGCACGATTAATTGTTTTTGAAAACAATGGTTGAGTCATCTAATTACTCTTCATAAAGTTCAAACTATCATATTAAAAATTAAAAGTATTTTCTAGAAATGTCAGTGATGCAGACATGCAGTAACCCATTTAGTTAGGAGGTGGTCTCAAGGCCCAAGAAGTTTGCCAGTTAGGTTCTCTTATATTGGGTTTTTTTTTCCCAACATTTTATTGTTGTCTGTGTTCTCTTATAGTGGTCTACATTGTCTTTTTCTTTGCTTTATATTTCAATAGGATACATATTCATGTGAAATTATGCAGTGCGTAATTATGCTTTAAAAAAAAAAGTGATATAGAAGCTTAAATTTTTTTACATATATTGGTATTTTGAACGAGTGCTACAATTGTTAGATCTTTATACTTCGAGTTCGAACTGCATCTATCCATCTCTTATCTCCCAATTGTTAAAAATAAATATTAAATAAATAAAATTTTACCTATATTTATTTATTAATTTCGTGATAGTTTCTCTTCCCTATATATCTTCCCCCGAGTAATAAAAAAAAAAAATCATGATGGCAACGCCTCAAATAAGAAAGTTCAAAATTCACGGCGGATTATGAATGGAATTACAGTGATTTTTCCCCCTAAAACAATTACAGTGATTATTTAAGATGAAGAATAAATTCCAGGAAACTTTTTCTGCTATGCTTTGTTATTTCCTTATTTCCCAACTAAACAAAAGACTAAATTCCATAAATAAAATAAAAGCCACAGAACTAAAAACAGAAAAAAATACATAATAACAATTAATAAATAACCAAAATCTTTCTTTATTTTGCACTAACAAAATCAATGGCAGATTACAAAATTTTTCTATATTCTCCACCCATGGTGTTATATAAATAGCAGCAACTTCTTCTTTATATTCATTCATCAAAGAAAAACATAATGGCTGGTGCAAAGAACTATTCAGTTCTCATAATTTCTCTCTTCTTGATGCTTTGCTTAGGTAACTAATTACTTGATTTTCTTTATTTTTTTTAAAAATATATGTAATGTAATAATGCATGCTGGTTGATGAATAATATAATTAGTCGATAAAAATTGGTTGCAGGTTGCAAGGATGTAGCCGGAGCAAAGTGTTGTCAAAATTTCCATTCGGTTGGTGCATGCAAACCGGGCGTTGATGATGCTCCTGATGGAAAATGCTCGACATTTTGTAGCGATGAGTGTAGAGGAGGCTTTTGCAAACAAGTGAAGCAAGACCACGTTTGTCATTGTTATTGCTAATTTATTTGTAACTTATTAATCCTTTTTGTATAAAAGGATGAGGAATAAGAGCGTGCATATTAAATGAGATCAATGAAATTAATCTTTTCCTTTTTCGCTATGGTTATTTTTGGCTTCTTTTGTTTCACTTTAAATATAAGTCATCATTGAACGAGATAGAATTTAATCGTAAATTTTCAATTATTCCTCTTTGATTGTTAACATTTATCGCATTATTATATTTGATGTTTGAACTCTTCCTAATTAGCAAGCTGAACTTTATTTCCATCAGTGTTCAACTCTTACAGATTTGTCTCGGATAAGGAACAACAGATAACGAAGGTGTGTGTATATGTATTGCGTGAATAATGATATATAAAATATATTCGATTGTTCTACATTGGTTAAGGTATATATAATTATTACATGAGCCAAATCTCTTTATATTTTAAAAAGTAAAATAAAGCGGATGTTTTTTCAAGAAATATTTTCCCAGTTATTATTATTATTATATTTTATTTTTAATTTTTTAATTGCTGCCTTAAATTGTAAAAACTTCCTGTGATTTGTCGATTGAATTAGATTTTTTTTTTTTTTTGTAAAAAAGATATATTTCAAGTTATAATTGTTTGACCACATTTTCGTTGAAAGTGAGTAAAACATTTTCCTATTTAAGTGTAGGTTTTTTAGTTTCTAGGTAATTTATAGTTTTTCTTATGAATTTCACTATCAATCAAATATGCTGTAATTTATTTTTTGTAAAATTCAATTTCTGATAATTCAATTTATAGCAAAACATTTTCTTTCACACTGTTGTTTATTAATGTTTAGAAAATTTTAAAATCAAAGGAAAAAGTAAAAAATAGCTATAGAAATATGTCAATTTTCTTTTCTTTTTCTTTTTTAAAAGAGTAATGGTATATAGCATTAGTGATACTCAACACTAGTCCACAGCAAATAATAAGTTTGTTGACGTCAAATTTCGATTTCGACTCAAACAAACGAAATTTGTTTACACGGGAACTTATTGGAATTTGCTAGACTAATAAATGTGAAGGTTAAGAGAATTTGTGTATTTAAGAAGAAGACTAAATGTGAGGAAGACAAGATTGAGAAAATAAGAGGGCCGGATCCTCTTTCTAGCATGTTTCCTTCTATTTATAGTAAGTATTTACATAAATACAATAATTACAAGCATTTAATGCTAATCAATAGGGGATGTGTGTGAGTCTAATCAACTGAAGTTATTCTCTAGTTTTTTTTTTTTTTTACTAATTGCTGCTTAATTAAACTCTGCATGGGAAAGGTGACCACCGCTTTTATAAAAAATGCAGAAGTCCCGTTCGCAGCAAGTGATAAGGTTTGCATGTGGGTTTGTCCGTGGGTCTGCAGGATATTGTCCAGCTGGCGCTCTCTGGAATCAGTGGGAAATGACCTTATGAGTTTAGCAACCTAGTGAGTTGGATGGTAACGACCTGGAATTGGCTGGTGACCACCTAGTCGTTAGGTCATCGAGTCTTTGCAGGTCTTCAGGTCGTTGAGCATAGCAAGCCACGTGGGGCCTACAATCAAGTTCCGTTGACCTGTTGACTTGACAACCTAGCACAAAGTTAAATCAAGTGGGTCACACATGCATACTTTTTGTGCTAGCCATAGACTGTGAGCACAACTAGTGCTATATATATGGTAATATTATTTTCAAAATATTTGAGAAGTCTAACCTATAATAATTGGATTGTGCTGAAACTGCACCAACATATCCTCATTTCAACAACATACGTTTGGCAACAAATAAAAGAAAATAAAAAAAAAAATTCATGTTGATCATCTGCAAATAAAAGCAGTAGAACATAATTTCAACACCTTTATATTGTAGCAATGTAGAGGGATAAAGTCTATAATTGTGACATCCAACAAATACATCATATATATGAACCTACACCTTATTAAACGCCCTTTATGGTTCTTTTATCATAAGGAATTACAACTGCAATAAATGAATTTATGAAACTTATTGATTTCAATTGCCTCTCAAAAAAATAACCTGGGCAACACAACTTGTGATTAAAATTTCCTTATGAGATTCTCAGTTTTTTTCTTAGAATTATATTATAATAACTCATTTAGAGTAGAAAATGGTATTTGTAGGGAAGTTTTTAGAAAACCTTTTAGGTAATTTTCACACGTGCAAATGAAAGCAATAGAAGATTATAAGTGCTTTCATTTAAAAAAAAAAAAACAATATAAGTACTTCTTATTTTACTTTATTTTGATTTTGGTTCTATTTGTTTCAACATTTTTAATTGTGTGGACCCTGTTTTAATTTATTTGGTGTGAACAAATTTTTCTTGTTACCAAACACGGCAGTAAAATTAACTATCAATTTTGAATGATTTCCATCCAAATGAACTTCTGCCACCAAGGGGCAAAATGTTTTAGGACTTTGTTTCCAAAGAAATTTCGTTACACTATCTACATTTTTTACTTGACATTAGAGCATCTCAAATACTTACTTTTTGCACAATTTCTATCATCACAAGAGCGAAAGATACATGAAATTTGATGAATCTCATATTTTTCTCTATTTTTTTCGATATTTACTTTTTTAAAATCATTTTTCACTATTCTATCCTCCTTTTCATTATTTTTGCATTAATTTTCCATAATCCTTTCCAACACACTAGTAGACATCTTTACTTACTTTTTTTTATCATTATTTTTGAATTTGTTTTTATTTCTCTATTCTTTTTTCACTTTCCCCATTCTTTTTTCTTTCACTTCTTTCCATTCATCTTGAATTAAAAGAAGGATAAATTTCACATATGGTCCTCAAATTTTGCACATTGTATTAGTTAGGCCTCTGTTCTTTTTTCAATGTCATGGGTCCTCAGTCTTTCATAAATTAACACTAAAATCCTTGATCAGATAAAACTGACATTTATAACCTTTACTCTTCTAAATAAAAAAACATTTAAAAAAATAAAAATAATTCCTTCTCCACCGTGCCGACATAGTTACCCACTCTAATTTGGCTGTAAATGGCAAATTTCAGCAGAAAAGAAGGAGACCCTCATTTTTTTGTCTATTCCCCCATTGTTGCTGGAAATAGCAAAATAAAAACAGGGTTTACCAAAATAAAATATAATAAAATAAAAATTTTCTGCGGGTACTTATAATTTCTAGTGGAGTGGGGGTGGGGGTGGGGTGGGGTGGAATGTGGATAGTTAGTTAGGTAGGGTGGAAAATTATTATTTTCCCTTTTATGTTTATTATTATTTTTACTATTTTCAAAATTTTTTAATTTTATTTAAATAGTGAGAGCATAAATATGATGAAACTTTATGTGTGAATTTATGAAAGATTAACGATGCATGGAGTTGAAAAAAAAAATGAGGACCTAACTGATAAAAAGTGCAAAGGTTGAATAATCATCTCTCTTCCCTCCACCATTTATAGAAATTGTCTCTTCCCTTCCAACAAGATCAAATTTCAGTTGTAGTTTGAACAAGTGGCGCAGTGATTAGATACTATGTTTTACAAATACACATAACGTGCATTTTTACATACCATATGAGTTCGGGAGGTTTTTGAAATTTTTCTTTGCAAAATATTTCATACCTTAGAAATTTCAACACAAACTTTGTTTTGTCATGTAAACACTTACAATAAATTCTCAATTCGTGATAATGCAATCCATTCTGTCTACACCAATCTACATGCCGATGGTTGAGATCCAAAATTCAAAATCGATATTCTTCATTCTTTTCGCAATGTCTTGCCCTAGCACCATAGTCCATTTATATAATATTAATTTCTGTCTCCTAAATTTTGTCATATCATATTGACATTGTTCATTTTATTTAGCACTATAGAGGTAGAATCGTATAAACAATGTAGTTTTTTTTTTTTATAGAAATGAAATGAGCTCCGTTATAGAGCTCGCATAATTATAAAAGTGTAAGAAACCACGTGTGGTTTTTACCTTTTTATAACTATATATATATATATTTATTTATATATATGCGGGTTCCTTGATAAAAGCCAACGTTATTTCCTTAGAAAATCCGATAATCCATGTCATCACGATGATATGATTTTACAATCTTAGTTAAATGTAACAAATCTACATATTACCTCTATATACAACAACTGTAGCATTCATGTGAAATTTAATTTGAAATTCTATCATCATATACATGTGTTATTTTTATGTGATACATATTAATTTGAAATTTAATTTCAATTCTAATAGCATCCCATTTCAATGAAGGCAAAAGTAAGGGACTTATTGATCTAGATTTAATAGTTGAGGATGCAAGTGTAAATGAATGCAAAGGTTGGAGACTTTTTCTGCAATTTACCCCTCGCATAATGACGCGGAACAAATACAATTCGTGAACACGAGCGTTTCCTGTCCTGTGAACGCCGCTGACTTTGTTCTTCTAAATTCTCCAATTATGCGGTGGCTGTTGTTGGGTGCGCAGTTCTTGACGTTTCCACGGTGATTGTCATCTTCCTTTCCTTCGTGCTGTTTTCTGTTGTGTTTCAATTTCTGCTGGTGATTGCCATTTCCAGGACGGAAGGTAACCCTCTACTATCTATCCCCTCTCGCCTCTAATCATTCTGCGTTGGGTGCTTTAGTTTGTTCTTAAATTACACAAGTTTACGACCGAATTTGAGGAGCGTTGTTACCAAATTTTGGTGAAACTAGTTTGCTAAGGTTTGTTTCTGATTTAGAATCTTAGGATTTTGACACTGTTATCGTTTTTACATCTGGAGGCATACTTGACAGACACCATTCATCAATAAGCTGTTTAGTTCTAAGGTTTTCAAACTAACTGGGTTTTTTTAAATCCCTCTGCTCCTCTGTCTCGGTGTTCTGTGAATTTTTGGTAGCGAGATTGGAAATAAATTCCTTGCATTCCCGGTCTCCCAAGGCACAATAACAGATGCTCGTTTATTGTAGTATTAATTTTATCATTGATTTCTATATTTGCATTTGATTTTATTTACTTCATTTAACATTAGTTTCCCCTTTTTTTTGTGGAGTAAAAAACATTAATTTTGTTTTGATCCTTTCTCTTCTCTAAGAATGATAAATAAATATATAGAAAATAAAAATTAATGTTGATGTTTAAGATTTCACCTTCATTTACCATTAAGATTTTGTTTAATGGCAAAACAAAGTAATTGATTGATTTTAATACCATTCTGATAGAAGCCTGTTAGAGTAATTTTTAAGTTGCCGTTTGTGAAGACAAAATGTAGGTTTGTTGTAGGCACCTTGGAACAATTTGCTTCAACATAAAATATTTGGTTTCTTCCGTTATATTTGCTACTTTGGTAACATTTGATCTTTTATAATTCACTTTATTAGTTAAATCATACTGTTTTAACATACTTTGAGTCTTTATAATTTTTTGATTTTTTTTATTAGTGGTAAGATTAAATAGAGCTCCAATCCAACAAGTGAATGCAAAAATTCTATATAATTCATCCCACCTGAAATTTTGGTTTTTAAACATCTCTTCTTTCGGCTAAAAATTTTGTTTTGGTCAGTCCCCAATTTCTTAATTCATGTCCCTATTGGTTATAGCATTATGGTACGTAATACGTTTTTAGTATTTACGTGTTAGTCTAGTTTCAAAGTTTCAGGTCTGCTTTAGTACCCTACTTGATTAAAAACTGGCTTTGCCCTTAGTTGCAATAATTATATAGTTGGGTGTTTCTACCTCTTTAGTATGGTAAAGTGGAGATTATAATTTAATGTCAAACATTTGAATTGCATATATCTTACGTGAGTTGGAAATGTGATCTAGCAAACTTGTCTCTAATTTGTAATAAGGTTGCTTGGTGGGCAACTGGCAAAGTTATCTAAAATATCTAAAAGTATTATTCTTTGATTAATTCAAGACATGAAAACTTATGTTGTACAAGTAATATACAGACTGGGGAAATAAAAAGAGAAAAACGAATATTATGTGATGCACTTGTAAATACACAAGAAGTAAGCTTGGTTTTACCTCAAAAAAGTAGTGAAAAACTATTAAAATTATTCTTTACTTATTTGCCATTAGAATTGTCAAATACAGTTCTGAAAGTGCTAATAGATAATTAACACTTTCTATAATAAATAACTATACACTAATAAATATGAATTACTTACTGTTACTATAATATTCAAGTAAATATGTACCTTATACGATGTTTGTTAAGCAAAATTGGTCGAAGATTGGTTCATTCCTAATGAAAACAAAGAAAGTAGCACAATAGTTAAAAGTCATTGCCAAAGCCCAAAGTTGGACACACCAGTTTCCTTTCAGGAACTGCGTAGACTAAATTGTAACCTTAAGAAAGATGAAGGACTGAAACTGAATGATTTTTAAAAGCAGTGGGGGAGTATTTGACAGGAGGCGTAAACTCAACAGATCCGAAACTCAGAAAAGATGGGAACACGAGAAGTCTACGAGGAGAAGCTGAGAACAGGGAATCTCCACCACGATCCCACCATTAAACCGGGCCTTGGCTCGGCCCGCTGCCCCCGCTGCCTCTCTCTCTTAAATCCTACTTCGGTATGTAGATGTGTTTCTGCTGGGTCATGTGCTGTACAATCAATTTCCAATTATATTTTTTATCATATACCCCAGTGACCATTTGCATTAGCTTATTCTGGTTACTGAATTGAAACTCACTTTTAAAACATTTTTGGAACAGGAAAACTCGGAATGGGAAATTACTCCAGTTTTACACGATGCCACTGCCGTGGTATGGTTGACGCTTTATGAATTGCTCATATGTTGCTATATCTATTTTGAGCTTAATTTAGTATATATGTTGTGAATAACGAGTTCGGTATATGTGTTTTGAGTTATATTTTTTCCCCAACTGTTTTACCCTCCTCTCTTTTCCTTTTCAAGTTAGCTTTCAATTTTGAACTTAATGAGACCTATTTCTTTTTTGAACTTTAGAAAGGGAGTGCAGGGGAGGGAAATTGAACCTTAGACATAGGGTGTGGGATCATCAGAGCTATTTCTATATCAAATAATGTGAACATCGTTTAAGTGTACTTTACTTGTATTTTGTATACAACATGTATGGGGTTTAATTGTAGCGTCTAGGTATTTCATTGCTGTTGTTATTAGTTTCATTTATATTGGTTAATAGGCGGGCTCTGGACTTGGTGGGATGCTAAGTGCTGTGCATGGTTTCAACACAGGTAAATGGATTTCTTCTCCCTTATACTGTCCTTCACTGCATGTAGCAATTCGTATCTCATTGTGGTAAATCATCATTTTCAGGGATTCCTTATGTGCAAAAACACGTGAAAGGGCCAAAGTGGCTTCTGTTTGTTATTGGGGTATGACTCCAGTTTTCATCAATGTTATTATTACATTGCAAATCTAGTTGTTCCTGCTTGCTTTTTACCTGCTTTAAACTCTTTGTTCACAATGTCTTTTACTGCTTTTTGTTATCCCATGTAACCCTTTCCCTTCTCTCTGGCAGCTTCCTCCTCTCCTAATGTTTTCTGCTGCTAGTGCTGCTTTTGGAGGTATACCTTCTCTCAGTACTTTGAGCATTATATATATATATATATATATGTATATAAAATATTAGATACCTCCTCTCAGTACTTTGAGCATTATATATATATATATATATATATAAAATATTAGATACCTCCTCTCAGTACTTTGAGCATTATATATATATATATGTATGTATGTATATAAAATATTAGAGAACTTCATGTTGAGTGTAAATCTAGGAATTAAATGCTGTGAGTCATATAAGCATATAAGGACTACATTTTAAAAAAGAAAAAAAGAGTAGCTTGGATATGCTATAATGTAGAGTTTATGTA
>CAVNYN010229826.1:0-34396 GCA_963692815.1 Nyctanthes arbor-tristis
CTCTTCCGATCTTACACACACACACACACACTTATAAAATAAATATTTTACCCCTCTTTGTATTGTATGAAACAAAAAGTAATTAGTACAAAACCTTTTAAAAAATCTAAAAGATTTAAATAAAAGAATGAAAAATATATTACTTTCTTCGGTTAGTTACTCATAACTTCCACCAAGTACCGTCATCATTTCCCTTTTTTTTTTTTTTTGGAGAGTAGGGAATGATAAGGTATCCACTTAAGTTGCCTTTTAACAATAATAAAAAAGGGATTTACCGATCATTTTTAGCTATATGTAGACGCAAAAATTGGGAATAAAGGGGTTGTAGCATAAATAAAAGGGTTTCTACCTTTTTCTTTAACAATAATTCAAGCCTTCAATTTTTTGTAAGAAAAATTCATACATTTTTAATAGTTTCAATTTTTATGACTTGAATATTAATCACATATTTTAAATTTCGGAGAATTTATTGCCTAAAGTGACTATGACATTAGTTTTGGTGATAGTTGTGTTAGGTTAGTGAATTCAAAAGATAATATGTTAATCATTGTGTATGTATAACTTGTGTTAAGTGGGGGATGAGAAAACGATATGCAGATAAATATGTATTAGTGTGTGAAAGAGAAAACGGTAGAGAGATCAAAATAAATTTTTAAAATTTGTGTTCTTATTTTTTAAATTTAAATAAATGATAAAATTGTCTTTATAGAAAAAGTAAACAATGAAAATTGACAAAAATAATATGTATTTTAGTGCATATTTTTGAAATGTTGGGGACTTACATGCTTAAAAAAGGGTTAGGGATGAAATTATTACTTTTTGTAAAGATTGGGGACCTTTAGTGAAATTTACCCTTTTATTTTAACTTAGAATACCAAAATTATTTTTTTGGGACAAAAATGGAAAAAAAATGTAGTATTTATTGATGATTATGTCTGAGTATATTCTCACAAACAATACCAAACAATTATTCAGTCACATTACAATCCAATTAATTATCTCTCACTAATCCTTTGATTAGTTCCTTTATTAGACCTAATATCAATAATGCAAACATGGTACCATTTCTCCTAACTCCCCACTTTATTCTCCTAATTATGCAATAAACTAATCAAATCATTATCTTTTGCGTGTCTAGTGCAAATGGGATGCTCCTTATGCATAATTAATTATTCATTATTTACTTTTTGATGGGTGTCCTAACTCATACCTAAACAAAATCATCTCAAACCCAACATCATTGCAATTCTTCGAATCTTTTGCGGTTCTTAATTTCAACATGTTCATGTGAAGAATCTTTTTTATTTTAAAAACCAACTTTAAAGACTAACCAACCCAAACTTTCATCCTTTTTTCCTATTAAAACTTAAGTTCTATTTTAAACAGTCAACCTTACTTAGAGAAGTAACTCATACCCTTACACACACACACGTATACACAGACACCCCCTATAACTCAAACGCTTATATATTGATTGTAAATTATTTCATATTTATTCAATATTGAATTTATCGAAAACAAACCTTTGTATGTTCATTATTAATTTCATATTTATTTGATATGAGATTTATCCTTTTACACACCTTAACCTTTACTTGAGCCAAGAAAAGCAAAGCACAAAGTTCGGCATACAAAACTGTACTATATCAGACTGAACAGATTAGAAAGATGCTTTATAAAACCTTTAAAAAAAATTTTTTGCATTACTTATGAGTTATGAGTGGACGTAGGTCAATTCGGTTAGGTTTTCCGGCTGAACAGAAACCGATTGACAATTTTCGATTTGGAAATTTCATGGAACGAAACAAACTGAGGCCTTGTAGGTTTGGTTTTTTGTCAATTTTGGTCAATTTTCACGGTTTTGTCTGTTTATTTGAGCCCTCGGATCGAACCGTTGGTGTTTTTGTAATTTTTTTGTCTCCTCAAACCGACCAAACTACCAGTTTGCCGATTGTGATAATTTTCTAGCCCTAACACCCCTAAACTATTATTGCAGTAACTATTGTCTAAAAGCATCTCAATAGAATGTTAATTGGAGAAATTTTCCTGCCACAACATTTAAAGAAAGTGATGTGGCAATAAAAGAATTAGACAACAATGTTTAGATATAGATAATGTCCATAAACAATGTATATATATATCAACTCTCTTATTTTTCTTTCTCTCTCTTCTCTACTGCTGTATTAACTACTCATATCTTGATAAATATCTATTACTTTATGTAATTTACATGATTATTGGAGATGTCTTATACTAATTTTTAATAATTCTAACCACGTAGGAAGTTATTCACCTGATGCTCTAATCTATATTAATAGTTAAAAAAATAATTATTATAAATAAAGACTATGAAGAATTATAAACAACAAAAGCAAACAAGAGGTATCAATTATGTGTGACATTGTCAATGGACACACATGACAAGAACAACATGTGCACAGCCTCTATTGTAGTGATGATCCACTTATGTTATTAATAATAATAACGATTAAAAAAGTACTAACAGCAATACGTGGAATCTATTCGGAGTGTGTCACTAAAGTAGATGGCGTACGTGGCAACCACTGAATTATTTGCCCGCACTCCAAAAGCCGTTAATTAAACGGCTCGTCCCGTTGTCGTTTTGTTACCCGCGGTTTGCGGACAGCCCACGGTATATAAACTGCAATATACATATACGGAAAAATTGCTGTTTCATGCACCTACAATTTAAGAAAAGTTTCAATTATATCCTCCTAAAGCTGTAGTTATTATTTTAAACCAATTATGATTATTATATTATTATTATTATGGGTATCTTAATCACGTCGTCTTCAATAATAATTCACAAACTCAATGCTTCTATTTGGTTTTATACTTGGTTCCATTTGAGGTTATTGTTAGATGTCTAACTTCTACTTTTTTTAAAAACACAGTTGATGAGTTTGGTAAATTTTGTAAATAGTGATTATTAAAAAAACAATAACAGCATACATCAAATTTTGAAAAGTAACATCTTCTACTTTTAACCTTTTCAGTTAATAATAATAATAATTAAATTGTTGAATTTAGCTATATATTTATTTATTTATTTATACTTTTTGATATATTAGATAAAGACGGAGAAAATTTACAAAATCATCTTATGCGGAAATTTATTTTATTTAAATTTCCTTCTTGAACCATAATTTATATGATTGTGCACTATATATGTTTATTTTACATTTTTGTGTATTTTTATTAATTAATTGGTTAATTTCAAAATTTTTGTTTCATCAAATCATTTAATGCTTGTTGAAGTTTTGTAATTCTTTATGAAATATTAAATATATATTACATATTATTTTGTAGAAGAAAAAAATAAATATACCATATAATAATAAATAAAGATTTAAATTGTTTACTTTTTTTGTAAATATAAACCGACACAATAATGAATCAATTAAATTTACCAAACGATTAAAAACTATTGTTTGACCTTACAGTAATTTTAATAAAAAAGTTTACTAAGTACTAAACTGATTCTTTCTTTTATCAAATTACTTATTCAACAAGTTACAACAATACCAAGCTAAGAAATAAAAACAGTTAATTAGGGTTTAATTATATGTTTTGATAAGAAGTAGATTGTTTATGGCATATAAAAAGACAATGCACTCTTTGATCTGATTATTCAACATATTGACTTTTAATAAATAATTTTAATTTTTCATTTGTTCCGTTAGTGAATAAAAAACTTAGCTTGTAAGTAATGAGCGTATACGAGTATTATTTCAATTGAAATTCAACTATTGAAAAGTTCATTAATAATTATTACTACGTTGAGCATTTCCAATGCAACAATATTGATAGTGTATATGTGGCAAAGAATATTGACATAACATTCAATAAACTCTCCAATACAACAATATCAACATTGTATATTTGGCAAGTTATTATTAGGTATTTTGAAAAAATAAAGATAAATAAATTTATTGATTGGACAAAGTAATACTTGACATTGTCTATGACAATACAATGTCATGAGATGACATTCTCTATGACAATGTCAAGTATTTAATGTGTCAAATAGTTACATTTTTTTAATTGTCATATTATTCTATGACTATCACTATATATTAGAGATGCTCTTAGTATTTGAGCATGATTAGTAGTAATCATAACAATTAGTTAATTAGATAAGCTATCAATGGTAAAAGTTCTATGATATATTCGTGTTAAATTAATGTAAGTCACAATTTAAGAAATTATACAAGTCTGGTTTAAACCATATCATAAATTCACCTATCATACAAAATTTTAAAATTCTAGAAAGAAAAATAATAAATAAAGTTATTTAAAAAAATAAGTCATAGATACATATATTCAAGATACTTAAAACTTTATTGTAAGTGTATAAAAGTATTTTTTACAAACTCCACAAATTAGAGTAGTACTGCTTTTTAAAACTTGTAAAACGATGTGCTGCAGCGGAGAGGAACGTTCTTGGCTCTTGCACAGAATTTGGAATTGGAAGTAAAAACTATGGACCACCACATCTCAACTGTTGAAGTCAATAGTTTGCCACTCTAACAAAATGTCAAAAGTTTCAAACAAGAATTATTCAAATGTTATTTTCTCTAGAATTAAGGGCCCCGAGTGCAAATATATTAAATTTAGAGTCCTACAAAAGAAAAGTCACAAAGGAAATGCAAACACAGCCCCACTTCCACCCACCCCCGCACCCGGGGACCATTTTCACAACTCTATAAATACAAAGCCGGAGTGAAGCACGGTTTGCCCAATTGAACACTCGAAAACCCCTTTTGAAGAAATAGCTAGAAATGGCCGCTCAGTATTCCCCACGGAGATCCAGTGGACCGATTCTCCGATCACTCTCACCTTCTGGTAGATTCAATTCCCAATACTCCACACGCTCTACCCACGCGCCGCCGTCTCACTCCTCCAGTTTCGCTTCCACCACTTCCTCCACCTTCACAACCACCCGCTCCTTCCAGAGACCCACCTCTCGCACCCGGGTCAATCTCTATAACTACACGAACCGCTCCATACGGTTCAGCACCTCGACGAACCGGTCCATTTCTGTCTCGAGCCGGGACAGTCACCGGGTCTCCGCCGCCGGCAGCCAGAAGAGGACCTGTATGTGCTCCCCCACCACCCACCCCGGTTCGTTCCGTTGCAGCTTACACAAAGGGTTCGGGAACCAAAATTCGGTTAATTCCCAAACGGCGTCGTCCCCTGTGCGGTTGAACATGAGGCGTTCGGCAATGACGAATTCTCTGGTGAGAATTGGGACCGTCGAAGGGGATTTAGTGAAGAGAGCTCTAGCGGCTTTGATCCGACCCTCCTCCCACCAGCAGCGCCGGCGGTCTGCCTTCCGGCCGCGCAAAAGCCGGCTCGCCGTCATGTCCAAGGCCGAATATCACTGAACGGTGATCAATTACCTGACTGTGTAAGGTGGCGGAGCGTGGCGATGACGTCATCTCCCGGAATTAAACGGAACGGTTTTTTTTCTCCTGTACTCCGTATTCCGATAGGATCCAAAACCCCTGAGTAATTAATTTCCCGGTGTATATATATATTTTCCGATGAATAATATTTACTGCGCAATTAATTAATTAATTTCATCAAAATTAATCCCAAATTGTCAACAATTCATAATAAATTATTTATCTCTTTAATTATGCGATTAACAATTCTACTGGAGTGAGTTAATTTAGAGATTAGTTAATCAGGATTTTTTTTTCTTTTTTTGAAGGGGTTAATCAGGATTTTATTTAATAAACAACAATTATTTAATCGGTCATTCCCGAAATTGAGGCTTTCTCGTTTACTCCATGGGTTATACGTATTTCTTTTCCGGATTTTCTGCCGTATTTAAGTGTAAATTTGATCTCAACATATACGTATTTTTGTTTTTATATTTTTTTATTTTTTTGGGTACTAATTCAGTTATTAAATATGTTTTTATTTTAATTATTTTTGAGTTTTTATTTTTATTTTTGAAATTATTTGAGTTTTTATTACTTTTTGTTATTAATTGACCTTTTCATTTTGTTATTTTTGCAGGTTCCTTCATTGTGTTAGCAAGGTGAAAAGACACAGAGCGTTAAAATTGAAAAAAAAAAAAATGAAAATTCTACCTTGCCAGTGTCTGGTTAATGCCCGCCAAGCAGGGCCACTAAATGTAGGCTAAAAAATAAAAATTTATTTTGGACTAATTAATTTTTTTAGAGATCTAAAATATCAGCTAAATTTTTGAATAAACACAAAATAATTTGATATATCTGAATAATTTATTGAAAAGGTAGAAAAAATTATTTTTGTTTTAATAAATTAAATTGTAGATAAAAAAACAACTGAAAAAATTATTCGTAGCAGTCTAACGGAATAACAAATAAAAGGTTCAAAACTATTAATAAATTGGAAATTGTTATAATAAATCTTAATAATCAACGCAATTCTGCAGCAGTGAACAAATTCCTTTGTCCTTTATTCTTAAAATTACAAGTACAATTGAATTGAATATGTATTAAAGTAGTACAAATGCATATATATAGAATTACACTAATGAAATCTAATGTAAAAAATAATACAAATCAAAATAAATGTTAGAGAAATCATACAATTCGTGTTTGTGAGAATTAAACTCGAGATCTTACATTTTAATTTGTGGTAAACAAATTACTATAAAGAGTACGTGCAGACTTAAATCCATAATGAAAAAAGAATCACAAGACAAGGAAAAAAAATAAAAAATGAAAAGAAAGACTTTGTCACATAAGTTAAAGAATTAAATTATTGACTTTTTTCTAATAATAATGTACAGAAAAACTAAAAATATTTAGATTTTATTTGTCACAATCATATGCATTAAAGAATTTGTAGAATTATTATCAATTAACATCATAAGTCCACACGCGTCGAGTTTTTCATTAATTTGATTACTAAGAAATGGAACGACGGTCAAATTAAGATTACATTGAAAGTTCAGTGAACGAGTAAATAGAAATTGACGTAAATAACGACTTATAATTGCCAGGACTCATGTACTCTATGGCATCCATATCCGCTTCTCACACTTTAAATTAGGATTCGATTCCCTTCTCCTACCATCCCTTTGTAATTCTTAAAAAAAGAAAAAAAAAGAAACAAAAAAAGAAAAAACCACTTATAATTGAATTTTATAAATTTTATTGCTTAGAAATTGAAATATCTAAGCAACGAATTTTAAAAGTCCAAGTATTGGTGTCACAAGTTTAAGACACTATTGACTTTTCCACATGAAATTATGAAAATATTGTATTCAAATTCATCAAAATTGTGTGATGAATCTTTATAGCAATAGGTAGATATTTGGTACAACACTAAAATTAAATACTAAACCATACAACAAACTATGGCCCTTCATATCATACGTTAGCAATTTCATATATTATATATATATATATATATATATACATTCCAAACGTTACACCAAAACCACTTTAAATCCTAAACAAATTGGTGAAAGTGAAAGTAGGATTACAAGGAAGATAGACTTTGTGGACTTCTCCATTGCTTGTGAGATTATCCTATTGTTTTAATTTGATAAAAGATGTATTTGGATAATCTTATCTATTATGATTTAGATTAGGATGTTTGTTTATTCCTCGTATGAGATGTTAAACTTATCTGAGTGTGTTACTAGTGGTTGTTTCTGCTTTGAAATTATTGTGTTTGTGTTCCGAAAATTGTTTCGGAGACGTATTCATGTTTATTAAGAGGAGAAATATGAATCATTTCATTAATAGGATAAATAAATATAAGTTTACGTTTCTTTCTTGATATTGTTCAGTGGTAGAATTCATTGTAGATTTGTAATCGTTGAACTTCCAACGAAATCTTGTTAGATTGCTAAATATCAAAATTCTTTTAAGTTGAGACTAAAATCTATTTTGGTTACATAAGTTGTCTCATAGTAGATACTATAATGGGTTAATTCTACATATTATCCCCAATCTTTGGGATCAGTATCGGTTGAGTCACTAACTTTTTTTTTTTAACCCGCTAGGTCTCTAACATTTCATTAAGTTACACATAAAGTCTCTTTTAATAGTTTCCATTAATTTCACTGTTGATTCCTCGAATAAATTCTCATTTCGTCCCTTATCATTTTAAATTAAGAAACAAAAAATTTAAAATATAAAAAACATAAAAATTTTAATTGAAAAAAAAAAAGAAAAATGGGGGTTGAGTCTCCCCATGTGCTACCGAAAATAGAAGTTGGCTGTCAGAAATGACAGCAAAGAGCCAAAAGGGGGGAGTCTCCCCCCTTTGTTGTCGGCCATTGGGCTGCTAGAAATTGCATATTTTTGGCAGCCCAATGGCTGCTGGAAGAGAGAGCCCCTTCTGGCAATTAAAAGATGAGAGTTCCCTTCCCTCCATTTTAAAAATTAAAATATTTATTTTTTATATTTTTAAAATTTCTTATTTTTTAATTTAAAATGATAAGGGATATAGTGATAATTTATTCAGTGAATTAATTATGAAATTGACGGAACCATTAAAATGGACTATATGTGCGACTTAATAAAAGTTGGGGACCAAGAAGGTTGGAAAAAAAGTTAGGGTCCCAGCCGACACTAACTCCAAAGATTGGGGAAGATAGGTGAAATTAAACCTACTATAATTTCAAATTTTACGACTCTACGCATAGTAGGTTTCAAGTTATGGTATCAGATAATAATATCATATAATATCAGTCACTGATGTGAGCACACCACCATCTCAAAAATCACATCAATGGCTGATTATGCCACACCGTTTATTTGATACTGTAATAGTGTTCGATCAAAGTCGCTCTATCTCTTGTAATTTCCTGCATTAAGAAACATATTTTACCTTTTGATCCAAAACAATTTGCATAACTTATATTTTAAGAATTTCTGATCCGTTCCGAGTTGCCCTTAGCAAATACAAAAGAAAAATGAGTTACATTGCGGTTATCAATTAAACAAGCTTCTCTTGATTATGATGGATAATAATACGTGAGAACAACTGAAATATTATTAAAGTTCAATGGTCCGATCGAGAGTCGATAAAAATCAAAGTCTGAAGAGTCAAGGTGTCTAATAACATGGTGCAATTTTTCCTTTCATTATTTTGGCAGTTGGGCTACTCCCAAAATGAAGCATTAGAAAGTAGTTCTAATCAATTTGTTAACCTTCTATTGTTATCAATCCGGGCCTACCGTTAGCGTACTTTGGGGTCCCGAGTAGACCGAAAATTGATAGCATTTCACAGCTCATTGTCCACTTGGTAGGCCAATGCTTCCTTTCACTATCTTGGCCAATGCTTCCTTTCGCTATCTTGATTCTTGACCAATTTAGTAGATCATGATATTTTTAACTAAGAAATATTATTTGTATATATACAGCTTGCAAATTTTGTTATTGTACAAACATTCCTTCTATTATATTTATGGATCTCTTTGATTTTATCACAACTTTCGTGATTTTGATCTCCTGCTTAGCGCAAAAGATTTGTGCCATGCGTAAGAACCTACCAGTGAATCATGGTGCATGGCATAATGCAGCTAGACTCTGATAGGAGATTAGGACTGCAACTTTTCAGGGGTGTGTACAAATTCTATACACTTTGTATGTACAAATAGCATCACCTCTCTTTTTAGGTCGTCTGGTTGGGTACTTTATCTTCAGTTTAAAAAGAGAAACCCAAGTTACCGCTATGGGTGAGGTTTTAAAAAAGAAAAACTAAAATACCTACTGATCACTTTTTTCGTTACTTCTGAATATTTTCATCTCTTGTGCAAGTCCTTGTAAAGTACGCTGATAATTCATATAACTGTTTGTGTTTCTTAATAAGTTTCAGTGTGGTTTATTAAAAGACGTCATAGTAATTAATATCATATATGACTAAAGCTCCATAACTTTATTTATGAGAGCTCATCTTGATTAAGAACACAAGATGTATATGTAGTAATAATAATTTTTAGCATAAATACCAAATTCTAACTTAGCAATTCTAAGCGAGTAGTATCAAATGAAAACATTTAAACGCGCACTAATTATGTAGTAAATTCCTTCTTCGTTCGAGACAAACATCAAGAAATATCATGTTCATCAAACATATAACCCATCTCTATCTATAAATATAAGAAATATTATGAATTTCTATCTATTTTGACTTTTTAAGATCGGATCATAGATAGGAGTCCGAATTTACAAAATTACGATCTATTCTGAAATAGAAGCTTTACCAAATATATTTTATAATAATAAGTTTATTTATTTATGTCTTTATCTTAGGTTATATATAATTTAAAGAAGATACCATCATAGAAGACTTTCATTTACTATATAATAACACTACAATTTAGTATGTCACTTACTTACGCACTAAAATCATATTTATCCAACGCTTCTTATAAAAATCCGACTCTTTATATTAAGAATATGATCAAAATGTAAATTTTAATCAACCCAACATTAATATCAAATTTAGAGTATCAGAACGAATTTCAATATAGTACAAGAATTAAAAAAAAAAACATAATGTGTGACGAAGGATACTAGCCTTCATCTCTTCTTTCCTTTTCAAGCTATGTTACAAAGAAAATGATCCAACAATATTGTTGGATTGCAAGTGGGTTTCCACGTCATTACTCTATTTGTGTTTGACAAAATTCAAATAGCATTACCCAAATTCATCGAGAAGAAGTAAGTAGGAAAGGTGCGGATAGCATCCCATGTGAAA
Source organism: Nyctanthes arbor-tristis (assembly GCA_963692815.1). Taxonomy (NCBI): domain Eukaryota; kingdom Viridiplantae; phylum Streptophyta; class Magnoliopsida; order Lamiales; family Oleaceae; genus Nyctanthes; species Nyctanthes arbor-tristis. The sequence continues at coordinate 10,738 of CAVNYN010229826.1, forward strand.
TTTCAATGTGTGCCTATGATGTGCTGATTGTGTTGATTTTGTCCCATGCAAATTTTGGATAAGGATAAAGTTTGAGTTTGTGTTGTTATTCTATGTGCATCAATTATCAATGTCTTTTCGAATTTTAATCTTCAATCAAATATCTAAAATCATTGCTGTCATTTTACTTTCATTGTAAGATAAAAATAGAACAATAGTAAATATATAAAAATATATACTGAGAAGATTAATACAGTGAGTCTTATAAAATAAAAAAAAATATATATATATATATCTATATAATTGATTTGTTTTATTTTAAAAAAGAAGTAAAATGCAAATAGGTAATATGCATTAAAAGATGCTTAAAATTCTAGTGGAGATCATGTAGTCTTATGTAGAAGATTCTTACATCCATTAGATACTATAAAAAGTTCTTCGACTACTATAGTGTCTTTTCGGTGTTGCATTGCAGTAACATTCATCTCGAACCTTGGGATTAGGTTACTCGAATTGCAGTGTAATTGAATTTCATAGAAAATATTACCCATTTAATTGCTAGATGAGAAGGAGAGGAGTCCAATCCTAAACTCACCAGAAGTAAATAGTAGTAATTCACACAGAATACACATTTGTGTAGTTCCAATCATTCGTCATGCGTCTGACTGGAATATCCTACTCGACATCCCACATCACATGTGGATTGTCTAATAATCTCATATCCCATATTGAGATAATCCCAATAAACGTATGACGAGAGATCATTTTGACCCATTAGTGACTAGTTTTATTTGCTAATTTGCACAATTGAGAATGGGTTAGAAACAACGTCTTTGAATTTGGCCCAAAAGCACCATTTCCCTTGGGATCTGGATCTATATGTGACAAATGGAATATTTTTTTCTAAAGCATTATTACAAGAGGATTGTAGGATAGGGTTTGAACCGTTAATTAAAAGTGTGTGAAGCTTATTTAGATTTAGATGTCATTAAATCAAATAAGTATTCACAAAAAATCCAATATCTATATGAAAAGAAAAAATACCATTTGGATGTCCATTTTTCGAGCAAGACCGTTAATAAGGTCCATCACAAGCGCATTCTTCTCCACTTCAATCGTCGAGAAAGACGAAAAGCATCCAAATGATCGATTTAAATTTTATGTTACAATATTTTAATTTGATATCTAACTTCTTTAAATTAAGAGTTACCCAAATGTAATTTCTTCATTTTTATCCCCTCTTCCCCTCATAGTGAAGGTGCGTGTGATGGAGATACGACGACTCCACCAACATCGTAGACTTATTTTTTACTTTTTATTATTGTTCTGGAATTATTATTTAGGCTAATTATATTTAGACCACAAACATTACATGGTACATCCCATTTTAATTGCATTATATATCTTCACCTTTATTTATTACTATAATTATATCCCTCACTGTTTTGGGATTTTTCATAATTAATCTTTATTAATTAGCATACTTGATTCGTGAATAATGAATTCATGACTTAAACCTAACTTTAGTAGCGTTCTTCAAAGTTTATTTATGCATATATTTTGCATTTCAATATTTGTTAGTATTTACTTCTTAGAAAATTTTAGAAATAATAAATTTTTTTTACACTTAAAAGAAAATTTTGAATATTAATTATTGATATAGAAAAATTTACTATTAAAAATTAATGATGATGATAACAAATTAACAATTAGATAATGGAAAAAGTTAAGGATATAATTATAAAATTAAGCAACCTTTTAAATAATTAAGATGCGGTGAACAAAACAAAAATCATAGTTTGAATATAATTACCATTATTATTATTACTAGATTTTTCAACCCGTGCGTTGCACGGGCATAGCAACAAAAACTAAAAAAATTGAGGGCATAAAAGAATGATACGTCCCTGTCATTTTTTCAGTATAATACTAAACTTAGATTTTTTTATTGTTATTGAAGGACAAAATTTTTATTCTTATTGTATTTCTAATTATTTATAATTAAAAAATAAATAGCAAAATAACTATACTTTATAAAAACAGATAAATATAAAATTAGCAATCAATTTGCTGTTAAATTTTCACATAACATAGTATAAGTATGATTAATTAATTTCCACAAAACAATAATTTTCTGTTAAATTTTCGCAAAATATAATATAAGTATGATTAATTAATTTTCAGGAAAACAACAGTGGCAATGAATAATTTATATAACTATACTTGCTTTTCAGAAAAAACCAATCAAACTATAGTCCGTCAAATTAATTCGAGACTTTTTTTAAAGAACTAATCATGAATTGTTGCAGCATGCTTAAAAAAATTTCAAATATTTACTATAATATTTCTAGCAAGAGTAATATGTGTGTGTGAGAGAGAGAGAGATGGATCAATTCATATTTTTTAATTCATATGTAATAAAATAATCAATTACGGGTAAAGGGATAGTAAAAAATAAAATAAAATAAAGTAAAATGTCGAAAAAAAGAAAAACATTTCCCCACGACACAAGTGGCAGAATTGTAATCCGAATTAAAGTGCAATTCAAGCCCAGACATAACACGACACCCAATTGAAATTTTCGGTTGGTAACTTAAAATTAAAAATGTTCAAATATTTTTAATTAAGAAAATTAAAAAATTAATTTAAATATTCTAAAAAATTAATTCAAATAAAAAATTAAAGATACATAAAGAGTTAAGGAAAAAAAAGTCCTACATCAAAAATGAAAAGTAGCGATCATGAAAAGGGATTAAGAAAATAAAAAGAAAATTAATTCAAATGAACAATTAAAGATAAGGGAAGAGAAATATTAAAAGATTTGAATTTCCATAGGTAGATTGAAGCCATAATTGGATGAAGATTTGAGGATAAGGCACAAAGAGGAGAAATTAAGAAAATTTGTATCCAACGCAAACATAACTACATAAATTAAAAGACAGATTAGATCAGTATAAAAAGAAAAGATAAGGAAGATGTAGTAAAAAAGATAATTCAAAAAAAAATAAAAAATATAATTTCACAGATAATGTCATTAATGAAATCATCTGAATCTTTATAAAGCCCGACTATTGGCGGGAAAAACTATACCAGACAAACTTCTATTATTATTATTATTATTATTATTATTATTATTATTATTATTATTATTATTATTATGCTCGTTGTTATCATGGGCGGGCCTGGATTTTTTCTAAAATTTATGTAGAATAATTTTTTTTTATTGATATCTTTAGTTAAATTAAATTTTTTCTTCACTATATATGCTGAAAAATTTCTCGATTTCTAGCCAAAAGTGAATTTATTGATGTCAATCTAGGAAAATTGCTTGCTCAGAAAGAGTAGCATCCAACTATCCAAGAAACAAAGCTAGAACGAGGTAAAACAAAAGAATAATGCCATTTATCTAGACTGTAGACGAGACCGGTCTCCAATCTAGTTGTCATCTCTTTATTGGCTATTGAATAAATGAGGACTTCCATGTATTTATACATATCAACTCATTCCTCTAATGTAGTGATATCATCCAGACTCCAGTCTAAATAAATAGTATCACTCAAAACAAAAATAATGTGGGGGCGATGCCATTGCCTTCATGAGGGGGAAATGATATAATCTCGGCCGTCTGCATACGTGATGTGTATTTGAGTACACTATATTAGTCTTGTTGTCCACGTTAGTCCGCTATCAACTGATGTCGCATGTCCAGTAACACCATTTGACACCATTTATAACGTTAGACTTTGAGATTATATTATTTCCCCTTGATGAGGTTCTTTGAGCCAAATTCAACATCTCGGCCTTAAAAGAGTGAGTCTCATCAGTCGGAGCATTAGATCGAAACTCGACGTTGCCTTTGAGACCCTGCACCAGCGAACGGCAATTGGTCTTGCAATTTTCCACAAAGCCATGATTCTTTCTTAGCAAATTATTTGGTGAATATATAAGCACAACATTCTATTCTAAGCAACAAATTTGTTTGGTAAATTTTATATGGTTGTTTCTTCTTTTTCTTTTCTTTTCAATATACAAGGGGATATAGGAAAATTAGGGGGGGGATATATGTAGTTTGGATTCGAGACCTTTCACCCAAAACATAAATATCTAACCATTATACTACAGTTCGAGCCACAATAGTGCAACAATGTTAAATTTTAAATTCTTATTACGAGTTTAAACTTACGTGAAAAAAGTATTTTAAAATACTAATCATAAGTGTATCATTTTTATTGCAAAAATACAGGAATAGTTATTTCACCTAAAGAAAATGAAATTAGAACAACATTTTTGTTCTTCTTCCCCCTTTTTTTGGCTTTGGAAGAATATTGTTGTTCTTTTGGGACATTGCTATGAGAAAAAGTTTGCTTTTTTCTTTTTCTTTTCTCTCTTTTTTTAAGGAAAAAATGGCTTGCTTTCAGGGGAAAAAAATAATAAAAAATGATGCCGAATGAATTTGGGCAGGTCCCGACTGAAGAAATAACTGACATTAATAGCACTAAAATGTAAGACATTAATAAAAGTCATACTTTTTTTTTTTTTAAAAATAATAAATAACAGGGGAGATATGAGGGGGAGGGATGTTTACCCATTTTAAACTTCAATGGAATAACTCTTTTTTTTTTTTTTTTAAAAAAGGAATATGTAAATTCTTTGCTTTAAGTTATTTTGATACTTTGTTGAAATTGTGCCTTCCTAATGGATCTGTTATATTTTAAGGAAAAAGAAATAAATGGAAAAAAAAAGGAAGAAAGAAAAAAGGGACGGTTGCGAAGGGAAAAGTAAAAGGAAGAAAAAGAAAAATTCGCTCCTTTCTTTCCACCCCATTTACTAATTATGGATCTACCACTCTTGTCCTCACTCAGTACCTGAGGATAATATTGAGATATATTTTGCTTTCATTAGAATTATAATCGATCAAACGTTTAAGATAGTAATTGAAAGTAAATGTGGTAAGAAATGCTCACTATGAACATTTCACATTTGGAACCTCATGCACTTACTCATTTGAATACGGAGTTACAAGGAATTACATAGAGAGATGCATATGTATTATTGGTCAGATGTACCATGTAGAATATACATCTACTGTACTTAAGTTTTTTTTTTTTTCAAATTACACAAGAGCAAATGCGAGATATCTTTTCGGTGATCTATCCCTATTTTGAAATGAAATTAAAATTTGTAAAAATTAGGGATTGAGATTTGTTTGGGATTTCTAGATATGATTAGTTTTACCAAAATCTATTTCAAATTAGAAGAAATTGATTCAATTCACTCTTTCGTCATGCGTCACTGGAATTATATTAAAATTTATAAGATGTGATAGTATTAAATATCATCACGTTTTATATGAAACGTTTAATACTGCCACGTGTGTATATATCATCAATTTCAATTACTCATTATTACTAGGGTTAATTTCACATTTCGTCCACAACCTTTGCAGTTAGTATCGCCTAGGTTCTCAACTTTTTTTCGACTCGCTGGGTCCTCATTCTTTCAATAACTAGCACGATAGGTCCTTATTGTCATCAATTTTTCCGTTAAGTCCCTAGTCAAATTACCATTTTATCCTTTATATTTTTAAATTAAAAAATAAAAAGTTTAAAAACAAAAAACAAAATAAAATAAAATAAATGAAAATGGGAGACCCCTCTTGTGCTGCATGAAATGGCACATTGCTGCAGGAAATGGCACCACAAGTTGGGGAGACTCCTCCTTTTGGCTACCAGAAATAATAGGAAATGACGACAAGGATCTTCCCCCCCTCTTATGCCACTTTTGGCAGCGATTTTGCTGTCGGAAATGGCAGCACAAGGGGGCCCCCCATTGTCTTTTTTTTATAATTTTATTTTATTTTTTGTTTTTAAACTTTTTATTGTTTAATTTAAAAATATAAGGGATAAAATGATAGTTTGACTAGGGATTTAATGGAAAAATTAACGGAAACTGTCAAAAAAGACCTATCATGTGAGTTATTAAAAAGTTGAAGACCCAGAGAGTCAAAAAAGAGATTAAAGATCCAAATAATACTAACTGTAAAGATTGAGGAAATGTGAAATTAACCCTTATCACAATTCGTTGGCAGACCAGACCAAAATCTTGTGTCATACATCAAGAATTGGACCTTTCAATTAATCACTAGAATCCTTGAAAGGCCAAAAAAGAAAAGTAATAAAAAAAAATTCCTTCCCAGACGGTCGAAGCAAAGTATACCCCCCACCAAATCAAAGTCACTTTCAGAAGATCCTTGAATGTAACCTAGTCTCTCCATCTGTACTCATTCGCACACCCCTCCCCTGCAATAATCAAGAAAGGTAGAAGCAATCCGACCCACTATAAATACGCTTTCGTCAGTCCATATTTCTTGTATGTAAAAGTCTGAATCTTTAAATTGAAGAAATGGTGACGGTGAAGGGCGGGAGTAGGCCGCCGTGGGTTGGACTCGGGGCATCTGTTTGGATGCAAATAGCATCTGGAAATGCTTATAATTTTCCACTATATTCTCATTCGTTGAAATCAGTTCTGGGTTTCAATCAGCACCAGCTTACAATGCTTGGGGTGGCAAATGATATAGGAGAAAACGTTGGCCTTCTTCCTGGACTCGTCTGCAACAAATTTCCCCCTTGGGTGGTGCTTTTAATCGGTGGTTTTTCATGTTTTTTCGGATATGGTGTTGTTTGGCTTGCTATTAGCCGCACTGTTCTTGACTTGCCTTATTGGCTGGTAAAGCATCTGCTCTTTTTCCTTTCAGTTTTCTTATTATAATTTTGTATTCTGCTAACTGGCTTTTGCACTAAACATCTGTTCTTTCAATTCTGGCTTTTAAGGTTTGCACTAAACATCTGTTCTTTCAAATCTGGTTCTGAATTTGATTGTTTACTTGAATACTTACAATTGACTGGAAACTTAAGCAATGTGTAGTGCCTTTTGTTGTCTTGTGTGTAATAGCACCCTGTGTCACTGTCTTAGCAGTTGTCTTGGATGCATGACATGTACAATGCATCGGCTGGGGTCGAGGTTTAGAGTGTGGCATGTATTTTATCTTTTCTTTAGTGGTGATTTCATGGTAAAAAATCTTAGCTACCAAATCAGCATTGACACTGGCACAGGATAGAAATGGGATCTGGATGGGCGATTTAACTTTCAAGGCAAGACATAAGGATTTTGCATTATAATGGCCCATGTGCATTTATAATAGAGCATATCATTCGTTTTTTGCTAGTTGCTATTGATATCAAAATCGTCATTGAAGAACATCCTTGTATATGAAATTTGTGGACATCTTTAACTCCCCAAAAGACTCAATGCAGAGGATAACACAAAAGGTTATGTGCCTTGAAATGTTAGCAAGACAGATTTCTCCATTTTATTATGGTTATTTTATATCAGTAAATACAGAATGTCTTTTGTGCTAGGTGCATTCATATCAAAGTCGTTATTAGTTATTAAAAGAAGTTCAATTTCACTTTTGAAGAACAATAAACTGTAGATATAAACTATTTGTAAGACAGTTCTAGAAACCTTTCACCCGACAAAGACTAAATCAGAGAAATAGACATAAATGTTTCATCTTCTACACCTTTCACCCTGCGAAGAACTAATAAAGAGGAATGAACGTAAATATTTCTTCATCTTCTTGCAATTTGAGGTTATAAAGCCTGAAGATAAGGATACTGTGATTGGAACTTACATTATTGCACTCCTATTCTGCTTTATTGTTCAACTTATTCCGTCCCTTCTTTCTCCCAGCCAGTAACCATAGACATTCATTCACTTGCAGTTATGGGTAGCATTATGCATTGCAACCAATAGCAGCGCTTGGTTCAATACAGCAGTGCTTGTGACTAATATGAGAAACTTCCCTCTTAGTCGAGGCACAGTAGCTGGTATTCTAAAAGGCTACGCAGGACTTAGTGCTGCCGTATATACAGAGATATATGCTGTATTGCTTAAAAGTTCTTCTTCTAAGCTCATTCTATTCCTTGCACTTGGGATTCCCACCCTTTGTCTTGTGATGATGTATTTTGTTAGGCCATGTACTCCAGCTTCTGGTGATGATACTTTGGAAGATTGTCATTTTCTTTTCATTCAAGCTGCTAGTATTTTGCTGGGTATCTATATCCTTACAACTACAGTCTTAGATGATGTGCTGTCTTTAAGTGCTGCAGTTTCCAACTCTTTTCTTGTTCTTATGGTGCTCCTTCTTATGGCTCCACTTGCTATCCCCGTTAAGATGACTTACTACCCTTCCAGTCGCAGAAAATTTACTGTTGACATACCAATTTCTGGACCAGCAGACATTTCTAATCTAGACAATGGCAATACAGAAAACACAGAACCACTTTTGACACCTTCTTCTTCATCAGCCAACCTACAAAGTTTTCATGAAAGTGACAGCATGTCTGAACTGGATATTCTCATTGCCGAAGGAGAAGGTGCAATAAAGAAAAAGAGAAGACCTAGAAGAGGGGAAGACTTTACATTTGCTGAAGCTATAATTAAAGCAGATTTCTGGCTTCTTTTTTTGGTCTACTTTGTTGGGGTTGGCTCTGGTGTTACCGTACTCAACAACCTGGCACAGATTGGAATAGCGCAATATATGCATGATACAAAAATCTTGTTGTCGCTCTTCAGCTTCTTCAATTTTGTGGGTCGCCTTGGTGGAGGCGTCGTTTCTGAATATTTTGTCAGGTGTTTATAATTTGTTTTCATTAAGATAATAATCGTTTTGCTTATATATCAGGAATCGTCATAGTTTCCAGAGAAAATGGTGTTGCATTCGTTAGTAGGTCATCTATATTTTACAATTTGATCTGATTTCTAGCTGTGTCGTATTGGCAGATCAAAAGCCATTCCAAGGACAATTTGGATGACGGTTACACAAGTTATAATGGTAATTACATACCTTCTTTTTGCTTCGGCTCTTAATGGCACGCTTTACGCGGCAACTGCATTGCTGGGAATTTGCTACGGCGTTCAATTTTCAATCATGGTCCCAACGGCATCCGAGCTTTTTGGCCTTAATAACTTTGGTATGTTTTTCAATTTCATGTCACTTGGCAATCCACTTGGAGCATTTCTATTCTCGGGTCTACTTGCTGGCTTTCTATATGATAACGAGGCAGCAAAACAGCATGCTGTTTCTTGCTTAGGTCCAAATTGTTTTAGGCTCACCTTCCTCGTTTTGGCTGGAGTCTGTGGTATTGGCACCATTCTGAGCATAATTTTAACCATGAGGATCAAACCCGTTTACCAAATGCTCTATGCTGGGGGTTCCTTCCGGTTAGCCCAAGGTTCATCTCATTGAGAGGACTATACGGAAAACCTGCTTCTCTAACGCGGTTAATATTTTGGATGTTGTAAGCTTTTTCGCACATATGATATGTTCAATATCTTGTGTATATTAGTGTAAAGATTTTGGAACGTCAGATTTGATTGTTTTCTACTCTGATCCAGTGGAGGTGTGGAGGCGATGCACTGTAGTAAAATGAAAATTTTGGGTTTGAAATTTTTACGTTATATATAATTTTTATGTGATGATGATAACTTTAATAGGCAGAGATTATGGTCTAACTAATAATCTATTGGACATATATCTGAATTATTATTGTCAATATGTAATTTTTTCCCCTTGTATTACTGATTCTTGGTTTCAACTATTATTATGGAAGTGAATTAAAAAAAAAAAAACACTATTATGGAAGTGAACTACGAATCACATGTTTCCGTCTTATTATAATAAAAATTTATGGGCGTTTTAATTCATTATTATTATTATATATATATTTTGAAAGTAAATTCATTATTATATATCTATTAATCTAAATATTCATATATATATATATATATATATATATTGAAGATGGAAAGTTCTATTATTAATGAAATTGTTATATGGTGTCAAAGTATGAAACATTGAAACTCATAAATAATTGTGACTTTCTTTACAATATCATGTGTGTTTTGGGTTGTTTAATTAAAATCCTGAGCGATGCCCTTATTTATTTAAATTCCTAGCTCCATCACCATCATTGGCTCGATGTATTTTCATAGCTTAGTGGTCAATCTGGGAGTTTCAAAACGAGAATGCTACTTGCTTAATCAATTATTTTGAAACTGCTTCTTGGATATTTAAAATAAGTTTTAAAAAATTTAAAAATAAAAACCATCACTATTTTTATAAAAAAGGGTAAAAATGAGTGGATTGAGCAAGCTCTTTTAATTTCGTAATTTACCTCATATATTTTTTTAAAACCTATTTTGATCTTACTATTTTTATCTTTGTTTTCAATTAATCTATTCAATTTTTCTTCTAATTTAATTGGGCAAATGAATGGTCAATTTTAGTGAATGTATATTCGAAATATATTGTAAGAATGTTTCAAACTCTCTATCTTCTCCTCATAATGAATCCGTCCTTTTCTATATGTTGTAGTTTCTCGATTTTCTTGATGCTATATGCATTCACTTAAAAAAAAAAAAATCAAATCAAATCCATATTTAACAATGTTTGTCACGAAAATTCTCCAAAAACTTCGCATATATGTAATGGTCAATCTATCACATGTTAAAGAGTCATGGTTATTTTGTGAATTTAGACATGATATTTGTTCATTGAAGCAAACAAATTTAGAGGAATGAATTCGAACGCATCCAAAATGTAAATATGTAATGTTGAATTTTTACTATTTAAGAGGGCACGAAAAAAAAAATCAATTAAATGTAAATAAATAAAAGGATACAAAGCACCATGCATCTTGAGAAACAGAAACTAACTACCTTGAAGACCGTTAAGAACCAGTCCAAACTCTCATCATCCACACAACACATTTCTCGCGCTATCAAATCCATGTCATTTTCTTTCTCTCCCCTCATATACACACAAAATTTCTCCACATTTTTGTTCATCCAATACCCACAAATCACCGTTTCTAAGCAAGAGTCTTTCTGCATTTTCTTTGAAGATTGATATACTATGCATTCTCGGGCATTGCTGAGAAAACCCACAAAACAAATTCAAGCTTTTGCAACTCAAAGGAGGAATTCTTGTCCATTTTCCAAGAAAACATCAGATGATCCTTTGTTATTGAGATCAAAAGGCAGCAAAAGTTATAATTACAGTGATAATGAGAGGGGATATTCGTTTCATGAATCGGTTCTGAGATCCATTTCTTCCGGGTTGTTGATTGTTGGGGCATCCAGCTTAGGCCTATGCTATTCTTGTTCACTCTGTAATACAGATTCATCCTTTGTATCTTATGCTGATTCTGTGTCTGTGACTTCTGAATCTGAAAAGAAATCAACTTACATATTCAAAGGTACCTGTATTTCATATTATTCAGTTCTACCTCTTATTTCCCGTACTTATTGATCCTTCCAAGATTTCAGATACTTACAGGAGAAAAGTATTCTTCAAGTATGAAAAGCGTATGCGCATGCGAAGCCCTCCTGAGAAGGTTCGACATTATTTGCTATTCAGTTTCAACTACGGATAAAAGAGATCGTTACTTGTGCGGCTTAAAGCCTGAGATGACAATAAAAAAGTACCTGATTTTCTCATTGACATGTATCATGTGTGCCATGTCATTAACAAATTGGAATCGAGATTGAATCCATGTACAAAGAATTGAACAACAAGGTTTTACACATATCATTGTAGAAGATGTTTTAACACACACACACACACAGAGCAACAAGATCCTCATGTACGAGGTCCCTTCATTCTTGTAAACAAGAGTCTCCTTCAATGTGCATCCACAATCACACAATCTCATTGAAGCATGACGGTGGACCAAATCCAAATTGAAAAACTCACGCTAGGGGATGATTATGCTCAAACTGAAGACTTTCAGTAACAACATAAAAGAGAAAATAGAACAGAACCCAAGTTACCAGTTAGATTGCAAGAGTAATTTCAAGAATTACCAAAGTACCTGCAAATTTTTTTAATGATGCAATACAAATAAAGTACATACTCAAAAATGGTTTCTGTGTATTCTGAAATTTCAGGTGTTTGAATACTTTGCTTCTTTTAGAAGCCCTTCTGGAGAAATATATATGACACCAGCTGATTTTATGAGAGCAGCAGTTCCTGTATTTCCTCCATCAGAAGCAGACATTGTTAGAGGGGGGTATTTGAAAGGGGAATGGGTTACTAGTGAGTTACAGTGTGCTCGTTCACAGTTCTTCATGCTTTTTGATACCAACAGTGATGGGCTTATATCATTCCCAGAGTCAGTATCTCTATCAAAATTTTCATTCACCACCTGAAACTCTTCCATGCACTATTTGATATAAAATAATTGACTAGTCTGTTCTAAATGTTTTTCACTGCAACAGGTACATCTTTTTCCTTACAATACTGAGCATTCCCGAGTCGAGCTTTTCTGTTGCATTTAAAATGTTTGACCTTGATAATGATGGGTATGCTTTCTTTTTCTTTTGAGTTCTCTTCAAAACTAATACGTCCGATATAAATTTTCCGGATTACACTGATTCACATAGGACTCTTCGCCTAATACTTCACTAAGATGTGAGAACAAAGTTATTTTTCCTATTATTTTGGCTCCTATAGTCACAGATTATTTGCCAAAACATGTCTCAAGTAGTTACTAATTCAGCTTCTTGAAGTTATACTGTTATAGGCAGGTTATCTATCATCATATATTAAGATAAACAGAGAGAGTAACTGCAAAGGAAGCTATCATCTGAACTTTTTATCAGATGTGTCTACTGAAGAGCTTTGACATATGTCAAATTCATAAACATCACAGGAGCTTCACTACTTACTAACAAATGAATTTTTATCTGTTATACACAGAGGTATAGACAAGCAAGAATTTAAGAAAGTGATGGCGCTGATGCGTACTCGAAACAGGCAAGGGGCGTCTCACAGAGATGGACTCCGGTCCGGATTAAAGGTTTCGGGATCTGTGGAGGATGGCGGTCTCCTAGAGTACTTCTTTGGCAGTGATAGAATTGGAAGTCTAGAACATGACAAGTTTGTCCAGTTCTTGAGAGACTTGCATGATGAAGTATGTAGTGCCCACTCATGTTATTCAATCCCTGTTTTTCTTCTTCGATTGAGATTATTTATGCTCAGGTTCCACTTAGTAAACTACAAATCTACTCAAAATTTCTTGGCTACAGAGACTCTGATTTGATTAGTGAATTTTGCCCCCCTCCCTGTAGCTATTGAATTTAACAGCTCTAATGTAAAACATGATTATGAAATTTGGATTTTTTGACTTGACAGATGTTGAGGTTGGAGTTTGCTCATTATGATTTTAAGTCACAAGGAAGTATTTCTGCGAAGGATTTCGCCTTATCTATGGTTGCAGCTGCGGATATAAGATATATAAACAAATTTCTCGACCGTGTCGAAGGACTGAGCAAGGAGCCTTCTCTAAGAGATATACGTATCACGTTTCAAGAGTTCAAGAGTTTTGCTGATCTGCGCAAAAGATTGCAGCCATTCTCACTGGCTCTCTTTAGCTATGGAGAAGTTAATGGACTCCTGTCAAAGGAAGACTTCAAACGAGCTGCCTATCAAGTATTATACAAATTCTTCTCCTTAATTACATTATTTTCAGCATGTTTGGTAGGAACAGATATCACTAGATGGTACCAAGAAAAAAAGTGATATACCTTTATTTAGCATACCATCTAGTGCTATCAAATACTGCACCAAACATGCACTTGACTTTCATGCTTTCTGTCCTATATATTATATTATGACTGGTATCTTGATCAAGTTATGCATATGACACAAGGTCTGCAGCATACCACTCTCTGATCATGTGATAGACCTGGTATTCTATCTGTTTGATGAAAATCAAGATGGGAGTTTAAGCTCGGATGAGTTCCTGGGTGTTCTGGAAAGAAGAGAAACAGATATTTCTCACCCAAAGGACGCGGGTTTTGCAGGATTGATATCATGCTGGATGGATTGTACAAAAAACTGCTCTGGGAAGAAGTTATTCTGATTATCAATCAAGATTGATTCAATGTGTCTGAAATTGAATGAAGGTGTAAAGAAAGAAACATACTACTTTCAAATTTGAAAAGACGACCAGGACCAGGAATTTGGTAGGTTTTGATGTATTTGGCAGGGATTTTTAATACTGTCAAATGTTATCAGTAAATGTTGATGTATAGGATATTCATACCTTTACTTTTCTGATAATTTGCTTTCTGCGAGAAACCTTTTCCTAGAAAGTTACTTAAGAATACTATCATGTGTTAATGTGAAACAGATCTGTCTTCATTACATCAAAATATATGTTTCTTTGGACATGTTTGTGTACATATTGAAGCATCAACCCTTGATATGCATAACCAAATACACAAATGAATAACCATTATAAGCTGGGATTTAAACTATACAAGCCTAGAAATTATCGAGTTCTTCCAGCACTAGTTCTGCAAAGTTTGACTTTTTCAGGGACAAGTCATGGACTTGCCGATACATAATCTTTCAGAAAGTAAGATTAGGCCCATATGATTGTCCATATAAGCTTTAACATTTACTGTCACCGTTAGAGAAATTTACTAAGAAACTTGATCAAGCTCCGCTAAGGAGCCCCACTATGGGGCTTGTTTTGTTGGATGCTTGCCACATACTTGATCAAGCTCCGGCTAGTTTTGTAGCGGGATTCCACCATTAGAATCTAAGCTAAATATTAGCATTCGTGTAATTTCAAAATTACATTCAGAATGCTAAAGATTTTTCCAACTAGCTGCCCGACCTCTCATCTGAATAGCAAGACCAAAATGTTGCTTCAGAAAGAGTAAAAACTGGAGCATTTATACACTCAAGGAGTGGTTTATCCAGACTGTTGTCCTAACTTCCCCCACCCTCGCACTGTGACACATATCATATGCAAAAAGGGAAGTCCATCAGTGCAAATTTTGTATGAAGTATGGGTGTATAGCATTGAACTATGGTTAAACATAAGAATCAAGCCACCAAAATGATCTTTTCATCTGCTAACATATGGTTGGCTCTATGAAGCACCCAAGTTTAGTGCAATGTTCGAATCTTGCTACAAATGAGAGTATACATCCCAGTTACCTGGATGGAGAATATTCTTAGTTGTTGCTTAACAAATTGGCAGTTAGAAAAACCAGAGATGTCAAAGTTAGGATTTTCGACATTAGAAATAGCTAACATACGACAACCAAGTCAACCATGGGGCAACGCCAAGTGCCTACTATCATCTGATCTCAATCAAGTCGATGTTGATCCATTGAGTTGTAGCTTCTTTCAAGTTTTTGACCGGAGATATACATCTAATGTGTATCATAATGATTTAGTAGACTTGTAAGAGCCCAAAACTTAAAAGATGATATCATGTTGTAGATTAACTGATTTCCGTATCGCAGCATTGAGAAAGTATGTTTTACTCTATTATTCATTCATGACAAAAACATCAAGGTATAGTTTCTACTTTCTACACAAGATGTGAAGAAATTGCATTACCAGAACTAATAACGGTGAAGGAAAAAATACGTATGTTCATAAATTCACTGTACTGCAGAAGTAGAAACTGAATTATAACTCAGATACATTAAAAAACTGTTCTGATAAATATATAGACTATAACATGGCTACAACGAAAGAAACGATGTAAGGATCTAGAAAGTTACAGTTGATGACAATATCATGCTCTCTGGCTCGCCCAACTCAAGTGTGAAGCAAGGGCATCCCGTGCCCTCTTCCCACTCTCATCATCCTCTCCTTCAAAAATTGGAAACTCTCCATCCCTATGAAGCTCCACATTTTCATCCGGCAATACCTCACTGCACTTGATAAGAAAATTGTGAAGCAAACAACAAGCAGTTATTACAAATGGAAAAGCCTCTACACACTGGCGCTTCCATTTCTTGCCCACAACTTTCCATCTGCTCTTCACTTTCGCAAATGCCGTACTAAACAACTCCATACCTCGAATATGTACCTCATTAAACGCCATCTCTGATAAGCTCAGCTCCCCATTCTTCTCACTGAAGGGCGTCAAAAGCCAAGGTAAAAGTGGGTAATAGGAATTCCCCAAAATGTATTGTGGGATTGAATTCCCATTGTTTAGTTCAAATTCCGGTCCATTTAAGTACTCCTTTGAGTCCTCAATCCCAGAATAAAGTTTCGACCTTTTCAATATATCTTCCGGTTTCTCACCGCCAGGCCAGCCAGCTGACACATCCAAGAACCTCCCTTCGGAGTCCACTAAAGCCTGAACTAACAAAGACCCATTGTCATTCAATGAATGCCCATCCAATTCAAACTTCTCGATTCCCAAAACTCCACAACAGTTAGGCAATGAAATCCACCCAAAGCCCACTATAACCCTATTGATGTCAGAATTGAACTCAAACAAATGTCCAAGGTTATCCACAATGGCTTTACAGACAACATAGAAGGCACGGCAGGCAGTAGGGGAGTCAAGAGAGAAGCGTCGAGAGAGCGCAGAAAAAGACGCGCCATGGGCTAGCCGGAAGAGGGTGGCAGCAAGGGCAGCATTGGGGGGCAAAGGTTGAAGGGACGTCAAAGAAGGAGTAAGAAGCCGCAGAAGGAGAGTGAAAGAAGTTTTGGAAAGATTAAAGAATTGCACCCACCTGGGATCGTAATCAGGAGAAGAAAGAAATCGGTGGAACCAATTCTCCTGTCGCGGCGGCGGCGGAGGAGGGACGGGTGGCAGGGGGAAGGAGAGGAGAGAATGGAGGTCAGTGAGTGAAATGGCGGTGGAGGAGAGGAGGGATTCTAAGGTAAGGGATTGGGAAGGAAGGAGATGCAGGTCATGGCGGAGGAGGAAAGAGTGGGCGGCGGAGGTGGTAGAGATGAGGAGGGGAATCAGCTTTGCGAGGTGTTTGTCGTGGTTGCTGGTAGTGGCTGTCGAGTGTAAGCCACCCGTTTGAGGTTCGGTGGATTTCGGTTTAGGTTTGGGTTTGAGACTCTTAGCAGCTTTCTTGCGTTTTTTTGCGCTTCTCTTGGTGGCTCCGCCGGTGGCGACCATCCTAGCGGTGGTGGGGTTGGTGGCGAAATTAAAAACTGGATCTTGGTTTTTATATGGTGGCTCACACTTCTATATTTGGAACATTTTTGACTCCGCACCATGGGAAATGAAGACAATGGGGGTGTCAATTAATGGCGAATTTGCGCAAATGGAATTTTTTAAAAAATAAAAAATAATATAAAAAAATAAGGAAAAAAAAAAAAAGGAAACCGCCCAGGGAGGAAAGAATCCCACGGTACTGCCGGAAATGACAGCACGACAGCAATAACAGTAAAGTGATGTCATTTTCAATATGAAAGAGGGATTCTCTCCCCTTTCTTCTGCAGATCAGAAAGGGGAACATTTCATCCTATGCTGCTAGAAATGAAAGTGAAAAGAATTAAAAGGGGGTTCTCTTCCTATTTTTTCGGTCATCTCTGACAAACGAAAGGAGGGGACTCCCTTTGTGCAGCAAAAGTGCTCCCTAAAGGAGAGAATTCTGTCACCCCTTCTTCTGTCAAATGCAACACTTTACTGTCATTTTCTGTTGTTCCGACAACACAGGGGAGGATCCGGGCAGTTTGATTTTTCCTTTTTCATTTTTATAAATTATTTTTATTTTTTTAAAACATTTTTTAACTTAAAGAAACAATGGCTTAAAGGTAATTTTAGTAGAGATTAAACTGAATAATTGACAAAATCTGTCAATAGGGATTTATGTGCATATTTATGAAAGGATAGGGACGCAATGAGTTGAGAAAACGGTTAAGGGCTCAAGTGATATAATGTGTAAAGATTGGGGATGATAAGTGAAATTTACCCAATATAAAAATAGTTTATGTTTCTCGTACCTTTAAAATAAAAAAGAAAATAAAGGAAAAGGTGCTTTTCACTAACAACGGCCACCTCACGTTTCTTCGGCCACATTACGTTTACGGGCCAACCACGGGCGGTATGCCACCACTTCCGGGCAATTCTTTTACGCCATTTTCTTCATCTTTTCCAAATCATATGCTTCAGTTAAATCCGACGTCACACAATCGCATAGAACCACGTCCCAGGAGGAAGAGTACTAGCTGAAGAAACAAAGCACATACAAAATTTCACAATGGTGGACATGCAAAAGATGGTGGATTTCTTGTACGAGGATCTCCCGCACCTCTTTGATGATAAAGGGATTGATCGCACGGCCTACGAAGAACGTCTGAATTTCAGAGATCCCGTCTCAAAGCACGATTCGATTAGTAGCTATCTTTTCAATATTGCCGCGTTGAGGGCCCTCTTTAAGCCCAAGTATAAATTGCATTGGGTTAAACAGGTAATAATTATCCCTGTCAGTCATTAATGTTTTTTGTACATTTTATGTTGGAGGGTTCGGGTAATTAAGAAAGGGGGGAAATAGCTTGGCGGAAAATTAATTGGCCGAGTTTTTGTCTTATGGATTTGTAGCTTTTGGTTTCCATTTTGGGACCTTTGGGATTCTTTTACTTGAAGAATTTGATTGTTCTATCAAAAGGGATCCTTCATGAAGTTGTCATTCTCTCTGTTCTTAGAATTAGGAAGTAATATAATCAGTTAAGCATTACATACTGAAAACTTATTGGATTATCTGGACGGGTATCTGGTTTTCTTTGTAAACTGTTGTTGCTTAGTATTTATACATATAATGTGGATATTAGCATGTGATGCAGCTCAACATGTTGCCACTCTCTGATGGATTTTAGGCCTAATGCAAAACTGACAGAAAATAAGGAAACTAACAAAAAGAAAAAAAAGGTACTTAAAAGGGTTTTTTCACACAGCTGCATATTTAAGCTTTCATCGAGAAAGGAAATTTACTAGGAAGATCTGAAACTCTCTGTAGTTCTGTCTTTTGGCTCTGTTACCACACAAAAAACAGCCTCAGACTCCTTTATATAGCCTGAGATCAATACAAAAATATCCCCCATAATAAATTTAAAAAAAAAAAAAAAGGAAAAATGTCTGATTTGTTGTCCATAAGATTAGTGAATAGCATAATTAGCCCTCCACACTGTGCAAGACACTCCAGTGGCTAAAGGAAGCAATCTTTTGGTAGAAAATGTCTAGTCGCCTGCAACTTTACCTATATTTTTTGACTGGGTCGGGTATTTGGGAATCAAACAGCAATGCTGGTGAAAAGCTTCTTCTTTTTAATTTGAAAGGGAAGTCCCAGAGAAATGAGCATTCAAGAATCATTAATGGGGATCTATAGTTTGTCTTTTGCATGTCTGATAAATTTCCAAATTTGCTCGTTATTTAAGAAGAGTAAAAATTCATAAAGCCAATGCTTGTCTCCTCCTATACTTTCTTCGATTCCTCTGTGAAAATCATGGTTTCGTACCTTATCTTAAAAAATTTTCAAACTATTTTCTAATTGATCTAATTACTATAGACAGGAGCAAATGAAATAACTGCGAGATGGACTGTAGTGATGAAGTTGAGTTTTCTTCCATGGAGACATAAAATAGCCTTCACAGGTACTTCTGTAATGGGCATTAATCCAGAAACTAAGAAATTCTGCAGCCAAGTGGTAAAATGTTATCCTTTGCTAAACAAGTTAAGTAGAGCAAAATTAGCTTGTCAAGAGTTTTTTTAATTTCTTCTAAATTTTACAGGACTCTTGGGATTCTGTACAAAATAATAATTTTTTTTCTATGGAAGGTCTACTTGATGTGGTAAAGCAGGTATGAAATGGTATTCTACATGATTAAAATTCTGTTATTTCACTTTCTATTAACTTTTGAACCTTAAATTTCTGAAGCTGCATATTTGGGCGACACCGGACTTGGAAACACCAAAATATAAAATTCTTAAAAGAACTGCAAGTTATGAGGTCTGCATCTGTTCTTTTAATTCTCACCTCAACTCCCTTCCATCCTATGTTTGTCACCACATCTCATAAGTGACTTCTATCACTTAGCTTTGTCATGTAAGATTGAAGTCATAGCCATCTTGTCGCATAATTTTAAAGATGTACAAGACTTATGCCTTTAGGCGTTCCTTATGTGAGGCTCTCATTAAATGCGTCGGACTTCAGCCCTTGACTGCCAGTTAATGCTTACCAAGGCATGTGGCCCAATGCTAACCGCAAGGCAGCTAAAGTGTGCATCTGTTTGTGCAGCAATTTTCCTTAGTTTCATTTCTTTTTTTTTTTTAAAAGAATTTTCCTTATGTTTCTTAAGCCGCCTCATAGCTAATGGTTACTTTATGTGATTCTGAGCAGGTGAGGAAGTACAAGGCATTTAATGTCATCGAAACAGATACTGACAAGCTTTCGGGTTCAACTGGTTTCAGTTCAGTTGCTGGGTTAGAGTTTCCAACCCAAAGCTGTATATTGCCTCTTTTTTCCTAGTTAGATAATCTGATGTACCACTACATATTTAAGGTATATATTTGGAAAAAATTCCACAATGGAGACTATACCAATGACTACTCCTGTGTTGACTGAAGCTTTTGATGTTGAATTATCCAAAGTATCCATTCAGATTGTTCTTCCTAGAGGAAAAGATATTAGCAGGTAAAAGTTGTCAAATGGATCAGTTTCAATCTGAAGCACTAATTATGAATTATTGATGACATGAAACTAAAGTTGGTAAATATGAAACATTATATAGATCTTAATTCCTTCATTTGCATGGTGTATGCAATTGTATTGTTGAAATACATGTCTTGAGCAGCTTTCCTTCACCAAATGAAGAAGAAATTAGGCTGAGAAATGTCAAAGGAGGCCTAGCTGCAGTTTCAAAATTCAGTGGAAATCCAGTTGAGATCGGAAATATTACTCGGGAAAAGGAGGAATCGCTGCGATCAGCTCTTGTAAAAGATGGCCTCAAGCCCAAAGTGGGTTGTTTATTGGCTCGTTATAATAATCTCACTGAGAAATTAAGCATCATAATGGTATGAGATATTCTTTTTAGCCATCCACTTGCATAGAAACAACAGTTGAGGTCCAAAGCCTATTTGTCATGTTGGGTTATGTTGGCAACCTCAAAATTAAGTATCCCCCCTCCCCACCCTCCAAATGACCATTGCATTTACAGCCCTCTACACTTTTGTAGCCCAAAGCCACTTGATTGCCAATGGCTATACTCTCCTTTGAACTAACTGCTCCTCAGACAAGTTTTCAAGGAAACTTATTAAGTCGATCACCTGCTTGCAGGGGCAGAGCCAGTACGTGTGCTCTTCCGATCTCCCAAAATGTGGATTAATACTAATTTGTATATTAAATTTTTTTTACAAATATTTACATGGCCAAAAAATGCATTTAGGCGAAAATGGTGTGTGCCCAAGCATCTTTGGGCACCCTGTCATCTCCGCCTTTGCCTGCATGATGAAACCTGGGATGCTCCCATCATGCGTTAGATTGTTTGCTTACATATTTGGCAGTGTATGATTCTTATATCATATATAAATATTATATCTGCTGTTTTCTATTTATCTTTCTACCTAAAATACTTTAAATTATCTGGTGACTGCTCCAGATTTGGCTGGCATCAAAACCTCATATATTTCTGAGTGCGACTATTTTTCTATAAGCATTTAACATTTTTCTTAACTTTCTATTAGGATGCTAACAGTTTGAATGAGTGTGGCTCTGCATGTGTATTTGAAAATCATTTTTTAGTTCTTAAATCTGCCATCAGATCTTTCAATTATCTTACTATGTTCTTTCTTTGTTGTATGCCTGCTGCTTCGAAAAGAGGAACGAGATCATTATATGGCTTGAGCAGTTTTCGTTGGATTGATATCTGTTGGTAATCATCTGACTCATATTACATTGATCATTACATATTTGAATTTTAGAAGTTCTTCTATTTTGTTTATTTAGTTATTTCTTCTGGAATTGCTGTTCTTTAGTTGTGAAAAGAAAACTCCCATAAAACAATCATAAGAAATAAATTGTGAAAAGAAAACAAAAAGAAAAATTTTATTAGAGTGTCGTTCTGCCTTTTTGGACCATGGCCAATGTGAAGTTTCTCTTGGCATTTCTTCTTATTATTGCAGTATTCGTTCTTTAAATCTGGAGAAAATATTGAGGAAATGTTTAGCAAATAACTCATTATATATAATATGGGTGAGAGTCGTGAGACGGTTTGATAAAAATGAAGTTGAGAAAGACTTGATGACGCCATTTAATGGAGAAAATCTGGTTCTGAGAGATGGGGTGGAAAAATTTTTGCAGGAGCAACCAATGCCTTTTTGACTCCGAGCAAGGGTATTGATATTTTTGCTCATTGCTAATAGAAAAGTTCAAAAGTATATATTGATATGTTGTCCCATTGAAAGAACAGGGTCAATACCTTAAGTTGAAGTATTGGTTTGTTAGCTCCTATAAACATAAAATGTTTTATCTATGATGCGGGAACTTGGCATGGTGATGATATATAGTGGTTATTTACACATTTAACACTACATTTTTCACTTTTTTACTCAGCTAACCTTTGCATTTCAGGTGAATATGGTAAGCAAAGGGCTAGTTCAATGTTTTGCTAATAGAGTCCTAGCAAAATTATCAGGTGAGTATGGTGAGCAAAGGGCTAGTTCAATGTTTTGCTTTTAGACTCCGAGCAAGGGTATTTAAGGGCTTGTTTGGGACTCTTTATTTTTGCAATTTATAAATTCACCTACCATGATTTGACTGTTGATTTGACAGCTACTCAACAATCACTACACATTTCAAATTTCAATTAAATCTCCACCACTCATTATAAATTCCCTTTATAAATTGATTTTATAAATCTAACCAAACGGGTCCTAAGTTGAAATATTGTTGTTAGCTTCTATAAACATAAAATGTTTGCATATCTATGATGTGGGAACTTGGCATGGTGATGATATGTGGTGGTTATTTACAAATTTAACGCTACATTTTTTCTTTTATTCATCTAACCTTTGCAATTCAGGTGAGTATGGTGAGCAAAGGGCTAGTTCAATGTTTTGCTAGTTGCAAGGCTTCGATCAATCTTGAGCTTTGAGGCATGCGGTCGATGATGTGTTGTGATTATTTCATGTGGCTTCAGTGTTTCAAAACTATATGTTGTATGAGACTTGCGTTTATATCATGTTGTAAGTTTTATTGTACATACTTAAAATGTATTGCTTTATGAAAGAATGCTTCTCTGTACATTCACTTGAAATATATATATATATAAGATTATATATATATACATAATCTTTGTAACAACCGGAAAATCTCTTACTAAAATTTTACTATTTAAAAATAAAATTTCCGCGTCGCTATGACTAACCTAGTATATTTCAAGGATTTCCTTCGTCTAGATATAAATAATTAGATTAATGAACAAATAAATAAATAAAACGCATATAAATGTGTATATTAACTTGAATAGAATTCACGTGGGACCAAAGAAAATTTCATAAGTTCATGTAAAGAAATACCAGCGAGATATGCACGAGACAACCCAACTCAATCCTCATACCTAATCTTAAACTAATACAAATCACCAAATAGATAAACCATCTCTCTCAAGAACTCTTGAGTAACTAATATTCTACCCAAGTCTCCTACCCAAATACTATTAACTTAATCTTCTTGGATACAATACATACAATACATATATATAATCTCCACGATAAGTCTCCCATGCTTTTGTCCGTTTTTCCGTGAAAACCTTCTGCAACGGCAATCACTCCCCTGGTAAACC